>JANHFL010002012.1:76203-87551 GCA_032468155.1 Oxyrhabdium leporinum | reverse complement strand
AATACATTATTAAATACATTTAAAAAAACCCATCAGTCTGGGAAGGCCTGCCGGAAGAGGAGAGTCTATCATCCAAACCTTAGGAGTTGGTCAAGAAAATAAATCCACAGAATATATTATCTTCTCTATTCCTGGTTTACAAACCCAAGGGCTTGATATAAGGATCTCTAGGCAGTTATGGCTTTAAATAAAATGAACAAGGCATGCTTCATGTTTGTAGTCTGTGAAAGTCACACACTGTAATTATATTAGGAAAGGATAGGATTATATTATATCTGAACAAAAGAATGCAACCTACAACTACTGCCCGGTAGTTTGGGATATATGACTGATTAATTGTATTAAACAAATCACATATTTTACTGATTAAATATTGCTGACCAGTATTCAGTCTATGGGGATTTTTTTTTTAAGTGAATACTCCTATTCCGGCATAGGAATATCATTCCTTTAAATGATAAACTTAGAATATAGAATAACAGAATTGGAAGGGACCTTGGAAGTCTTCTAGTCCAGCCCCCTGCTCAGGGAGGAAGCCCTATACCACTTCAGACAAGTGGCTATCCATAATATTTGAGCAATATTAATGGGACAAATTAGTGTGACAATACTGTGAGTGGCAGGAAATGCAATAATTTATTTAACAGCCCACTACAGATGATTGTATAGAAAAGATAAAAGTATTTTGCTCCTGATTAGACTCAAATCAAGTAAGGACTCCCATCAAACCTGCTTTTTTTTGCCATATATTTATAATATCTGCAAACACATTAAGCAAGTTAAATTCAATTTGTTGCATTTTATTATATTACCTCAGCAGAATTACTGCAATTCCGAGGTAGCTGTGTTCCAGGAATTCCATGCCCTCCACTTGAGTCAAAAATCTAATTAAATAAAATACAAATTAACATAACATAAACATTTCATAGCATCGCTGTTTCACTTGCATAAAAGGAAAAAAAAACTGAATAAAGTAAATGTACACATTGGTTCACCCCAAAGAATCTATCAGCTGAAAGAAAGAGGCTGTTTCATGAAGAAGCAGGCCTAGATCTGCATTTGCCCCAGAGACAGCCGGAATAGCATCCCATGTGCTTAACTGGGAGTGGGGGGGGGGGGAGATAAATGTGTGGTAGGAGTCCCTTGCATAAGATTCTTCCTGAGCTGGGTTTCAAAACATTCAGCTTCTTTTATCAAAAAAATATTGTCAGAGGGGATATTTGGGCATGGACAACATAAGCAGTGTTGGAAGCCAGATTCCCCTATTTTGCAGGGTAACCACATAATGAAATGGAGCTTAACTTTTTTTGAAATGACCCATAGCACTGTCAGATTTTACACACACACACACACACACACACACACACACACACACACACCCCTCTCTCTCCTCCCCTCCCACCCTCCCTGGATCAGATTCCTAGGAATACATGGATCTTCTCTGTCTCTCTCTCTTCCACTGCATGGGTGAAAAGGCGAATTTAAAAATACATCTTCGTTTAGCAACCACAATTGGGACAGGCAACTTGGTCTCTAAGCAAACTGATCACCAAGTGAAATTGTGATTGTGCTTACAATCTTACTAAAGCAATCTTTCCTTTGCTTTAAAGGTATGTGAAGGTTGTAGGTGCCAGCATTAGTGACAGTTACCTTTTCATCACCATAATTGCTCATGGTCACTGTCTAAGGAATTCACTAAGCCAGGATTATCTGCACATTATAAAGACCAAGACTTAAATGTATGGCATTTGTTTCATTAAAAATAAGGTGTCGGGTGGATCTCTGATTCTCTTTTGGGTGTGGAAAAACCTGGGCTTTCAGATTCAGGTTTTTCCCAGATGTGCCAACATGGTTTCTTTAATAAACTCCTACTTGGGTGAATTCTTATCTGAGTGGTGAGTGATTTATTGGAACTTGGATGGAACGCTGACACTCAGGGCATCTAGAGTTCCATTCCCCTGTTTTCTTCAGCCCCAAATGCCAAAGAGTTTTAACAATTCCCTCTCATTCACCTTGAGGCAGATTCAAGATTCACCCCATGTACCAAGTATACTTCCACCCACCAATTTCTGTCCCCATGGAAATGGGAAATCTTCCAATGTGATACAGCATCAGGTCGCTGGCGCTGAAGGAGACCAGATGCTACCACCCACCAGTCCCCACCACGTATTTTCGACGACGACGATGACACCGCCATTCCTATGTGTTGCAGACAGCATGGCGCTCAAAGAACAGGAAGGAACAGAAAGTATAAAAACTAGACACATCTCTAAAGGCCTAAAGGCTGGATAACTGGATAAAGCAATCAGAAGAACTCTTGATTAAAACCTCCATTAAACCAGTAACCTCTTTGACTTAGGCCAACCAGAGGTCCCAGGAGTGAAGATTTTCTGTCATTTAGGAAGGAATGCAGAACTTCCATTGTCAGATGCGGCCTACATGGAGGGGGCAGTCCCTAGGATTTTATATCTGGAGTAGACCGCCTGTGGAAGTTCCACTATAGGACTCCTTAGTAGTTACTAATGGACTTAAGAGTTCTAATCTTGATTTGGTGAAGTATCCTGAACAGGATTCTGGAGATACTATAAACACAAGTGATATACACAACATGCTGTGTTATACCAGAATCTAAAATTCTGCCTCATCTAATAACTTGCAAAATTCTGTTAACGAAGCTTTACCATAGAATAGAATTATCTAGAATTAATTAGAAACAGATCATGTTTCCTATCTGGTCTACCTGATAAGACTGTCAGTAGCCAACTACATTTTAGCTTGGTATAGAGTGGCCACTTTACAGTTCTTGTACCAAAAACTATTCTAGAAAACTGAAACTGGCCCTCCACGTGCTTTGTTTCAATCCTCCATTTTGTCCTACTTCATTTAAGGAATCAGAACATCCCCAATTTCTTTTTTTTTAAATGCCTAATATGGAACTAGCCCTCACCAGCTGGCAAAGAAGTCTATTATACCAGACATCGTACTTGTCCTTGTGCCAGAAAAAGCTTCAAGGAGCATAGCTGGTGGAAAGGAAGTAGAAGAGAACTACCAAGCTGAAAAACCGGTACCCCACTGAGATGAACATTATTATTCCTCCTCATAGCCAATTGCTTAGCAACACCGCACTCTGCTACAGCCCTATCTCCAAGCTTCATCCACCCACAGCTGTCTGGCCGAGAATTAATCCATGCACTTTCATGAGCCCTTCCCCAACAGAAACCTCGTGGAGGCCCACAGGATACATCCCTGATACTCTGTCTACCCTACGAGGCTTTGCCATTCATGCTCACACATTTTTAGTTCAGCCTGTCAACTCAATTTTCCTGGAGACACGTGCAGCCTGCAGAACGAATCCGCCAATGCTGCATCTCCAGCCTCGAAAGCTTCTGCTAACAAAGCTGCCAAGATCTCAAAAACGTAACACATGTTCACATGAGAAAAGCGGGGAGATGTTTTCAGCTTGCTCAAGCAGCGTGCAAGGCAATCAACCAAACAATAATGGTACATGGAAGGGGGGGGGGGAAGTATTCTGCTCCATGTAGATTTTCACTCCATGCAAAGGGTTAACCCCTTTGCTCATGTTAGTCCTCAAAATCTAAAGCTGGCTGGAATCACACAATATATTAAGCCTGAAATAAGCCCAACTGTCCTGTTCACATCACATCATGCTGTGACACAAACAAACCATATTGTAGTTTTATAGAACGTGGGCTTATATACTGCTCCACACAGTGCTTTACATCCCTCTCTGAGCTGTTTACAATGTCAGCCTATTGCCCCCAACAATCTGGCTCCTCATTTTATCAACCTTGGAAGGATGGAAGCCTGAGCCAACCTTGAGCTGGTCAAGATCGAACTTCCAGCAGTGGGGACAGTTAGCTTGCAATAGTGTATTGTAACCACTGGATTTAACGTAAGGATATAGTTTTCAAAAGACGGCAACTGGGTTCCCATAACACTGAAGTATGAACTACCCAACCAACCATGTATAAATCTAATGTTTTGGTGACTCTGTCTTAATCGGATGCCCCAGGAAATGATTTACTTTATTCATAAAATGTGTAATTAGAAAAGGCTTTGGGAGCTTAGAGATATAATAGAAGCATGATGAATTTTAAACACTTAAAAAGAATAAAACATTAAAGGTCTAGATTGGGGAAGAATGTTTGAATTGCGTCCTGAACTATAATGAAGTTGGGAACATGCGTCAATTCCACTGCCAGTATGTTGCCTAATATGGGGCTCGAGCCAAATCAAACAGAATTAGCTGTTGATTTTATTTTTATTGCAATACCCACAAAAATGCCCTACTGAAGCCTTTAACTGAAGGGTGATCCTGTCACTAGTTTAGGCCTAACCCACACATAACTTTCTATACTGTTGTCAGCGCCTTCAGCCAGACAATTCTTTGGATTGCAAGAACTGGGGAAATGCATAACTGCTTTAATGAGATGGAGAAAGGGCTGCATTCGTGTACCTTGTCTCAAGGGCATTCTTTTAGAACTGAAATTGAATCAGAATCAGAATAGAGCTGGAAAGGACTTTGGAGGTCTTCTATCCACTCCATTTCAGATAAGTGACTCTTGTTAAAATCTCTTCTTAAAAACCTCCAGTGATGAAGCACCCACAACTTCTGAAGGCAAGCTGTTCCACTGGTTAATTGCCCTCACTGTTAGGAAGTTTCTCCTCAACTCCAGGTTGCTTCTCTCCTTGACATTTCCATCTATTGTTTCTTGTCTTGCCCTCTGGTGCTTTGGAAAATAAACTGACCAATTCCTCTTTGTGGCAGCCTCTCAAATACTGGAATACTGCTATCATGTCCCCCTCTAGTCCTTTTCTCTAGACTAGCCAAACTCAAATCCTGCTACTGTCTTCGTACGTTTTTGTCTCCAGGCTTTTAATCTTCTTAGTTGCTCTTCTTTGCACTTTTTTTTTCAAAGTCTCAACATCTTTTTTGAATCTCTCTACTGCTCACCTGCTCACCTATATATTTCTCCCCCACTCCTTTTGTTTTTTGGATTGCCAGAAAATAAAAAAAAAAGATGCTTCCCTAGTATTGTACAGTAAGAAAGGTCTTTCAGAAGGAAATAGCTTATACTTCCAAGGCTGAAAGTTGAACTACAGAGATGGCTTTAGGGAAGGAACTGGCAGTTGGCAAAACATGATTTAATCCTAGAAAAAGAAGATTAAAAAGAAACTTAATCTGACTCCACCTTAACTCTCTTGTGCAGGAGGGAGGGAAAATGCAGTTACTTCTCCAAGGTCATCTCTGTAATGTTCTACCCTGCCAAACTTTTTCATTGTGACGTATGGAGTTTTCTCCAACTGTGCTGAATTTCTGAAGCTTATCATTTTGAGGCAAAACCTCCCAGACCTATTTTACTCTCTCAGTCAGGCTCTAAATCCACTCAAATCCCACCCTTGCTCTATGTGTATATCCAAGGATTTTGCTATGATCCCATTCATTTCATCCCTTGTCCCAAAAATAGTTTGTTAGCGCTGCCCAAAATTGCAAGAGATACTCAGTACTTTGTTCTAATTGTGTTACTGTAACTCTGGAAAATGTTCCTTAAATCTCCAAAGAGCCACAACTTTTTGTACATGGGATACAAGCAACTTTATTTTGTGTGGTCTGTGGTTTAAGCTATACAGTAGAATCTAGCTGTCATTTTTTTCTGAAAACTAAATCCCAGATTGTTTAAAAAGTACTGAGATAATAAACCAATTTGGAGCTCCAGAACATGTCCCATCCTGAACACTATCCAGTGCTATTTATTTTTTGGCATTTTAAGTTAGATGCAGTGCCCAGTTCTCTATAATAACCCTGAGAAGCAGAATCTGAATATTCCCATTAGAGGCTGTGAGTGAAGATTGCTACAGAGAGGGAGAGGGAGAGGGAGAGGGAGAGGAAAGGGAAAGGAGGAAAGGAAAGAAGGAAAGGAAGGGGAGGGGAAGGAAAAGTTCTCCAGCAGCAAAGAATAATGTACGAAGGGCAATTCTGAGCATGTGAATGTGAGAGAGAGAGAGAGAGAGAGACCAGACTCTGGGATCTAAAATTACAGTATAAGTCATGCAGAGCTGCCAAAGCTTGCTAGTTCTTTTTGCAAAAATTAATCACTAGCAAATCCCTTGCCAAAAGCAGCCTTTAACAGACTTGAAATGTAACACCCACACCTACTTGGCTCAAGGCCCACCTCAGACAGATATTTCCACTCTAAAAATAAATAAATAAACACAGAAGCAGGGATTTCACCCCTGCTTTGCCAAACCAGGCCAACTCGCTCTGTCTGTCTGGATACAACCCCCTGCATCAATTTCTCTCCCTCCTGGTCAAACCGAAACAGCCCGAACAAGAACTCTACTCAGAGTGTGGAAGACTATCTTTGATTACTGGAATGGTTCAGAGCCTTGTATCAGCTTGCAGAACATAGCCAAATCTATTATTACAGAAAATATAACTCAATGGCTGTGGGTAGGTGGGTTTGGGTTTGGGGCCAGAAAGCATTCTTCACTGGAAGACGGGGACAAAAACTTGATGGCCAGGGCAGGTAACATTGAGACACAGATAGTTTTAGGGTTTCCCAAACTCAGCAACTCTAAAATGCATGGACTTCAACTCTCAGAATTCTCCAGCTAGGTCTTAAAGGGGCCAAGTTTGGGAAACACGGTTTTAGGGGCTGCTTTTAAAGCCCATTCTTGCCCCTCTATGTTTGCAGTTACAATCTGCGTTTTAGCTAGAACGGGGGTGGATTATATGTCACCCCTTGTAGTTTTCCACAATATTGGTGGAATTTTCCACAATATTGTCACCGGTGACAAAGCTCCAAAAGAATGCCACTGCGGATTCTAGGTGGTTTTGTTAAGTTTAATGTACGTGTTCCGAGACCCAGTTTGGTCTAATGATTAAGGGATCAGAGTAGAAACTGATAGACTGTGAATTTTAGTCTCGCTTTGGGGACAAAAGTGACCGCTGGGTGGCCTCGGGCCAGTCTCTTCCTCTCAACCCCAGGAAGGAGGCAATGACAAACCATTTCTGAAAAACCTTGCCAAGAAAACCGCAGGGACTTGCCATGACAGAGTTCAAGAATTGGGCATGGTTGTATGGAAAAAAAAATAATGTACATGTTAAGGAAGGAGAAAAAAAACCCCACTTCCCCAGAAAGTGAAAGGGCGGGGGGGGGGGGAGGAGAAGCCTGGCTTCTCTGTAATGATATCATTACATCACTGCTCAGTTTCCTGCAAACCTGGCAACATTTTAAAAAATAGGGAAAAAATATTCTGGATTCTAAATGGCTGCTTGTCCCTGTTTGGGTGCCCTTACAGTTCTTGTTCGATGACGGAAAGCTTGTTTTGCTTGCCAAAAGTGTCACAATCCATCCCGTTAACAGTTGCAGGAACTGGGCATGGCTAGTCTAGTGAAGAGAAGGATCAGGGGAGACATGATAGCAGTGTCCCAATATTTGAGAGGCTACCACAGAGAGGAAGGGGTCAAGCTATTTTCTAAAGCATCTGTAGGCCAGACAAGGAATAATGGATGGAAATTGTACAAGGAGAGATTCAACCTAGAAATAAGGAGAAATTTTGTGACAGTGAGAAAAATCAATCAATGGAACAGTTTGCCTTTGGAAGTTGTGGGAGCTTCATCACTGGAGGCTTTCAAGAAGAGATTGGACTGCCATTTGTCAGAAATGGTGTAAGGTCTTCTTCTTGGGTGGGGGGTTGGACTAGATGACCTACAAGATCCCTTCCAACCCTGTTAATCAATCTGTTAATTCTGTTTGCTTGGTTGCACAGTTCTGTATTCAGCCTTAGGAATCAATCCCTTGAGGAACATCAGCTCCTACTGCTGGAAATCCCTTGGAAAACAGACAAAACTTCTCCAATGTGATGCTCTCCTGCTGAGAGGCATACAGGTAGTCCTCAACTTGCAACAGTTCATTTAGTGACCCTTCGAAGTTACAACATCATTGACAAAGATGACATGACCATTTTTCACACGACCGTTGTAGCATCCCCACGGTCACATGACTTACATTTGGATGCTTGACAACTGACTCACATTTATGATCATTGCAGTATCCCGGAGTCATGTGACCATCTTTTGTGACCATCTGGCAAGCGAAGTCAAGAGGAAACCAGATTCACTTAACCACCATGTTACTAATTTAACAGCTGCAGTTATTCACTTCACAAATGTGGCAAGGAAAGTCGTAAAATGGGGGCAAGACTCACTTAAATTTCTCACTTAACAACATAAATTTTGGGCTCAGTTGTAGTTGTAAGTTGAGGACTGCCTGTAGAGGTAGTCCTCGACTTATGACTACAATTGCGACTAGAATTTCTGTTGCTAAGCAAAGTGGTTGATAAGTGAGCCGCACTTTGATTTTATAACCCTTTTGGCCATAGTCGTTAAATGAGTAACTGTAATTGTTAAGTGAATCACGCAGTCATTAATCGAATCCGGCTTCCCTGATTGGCTTTGCCAGCTGGGAAGGTCGCAAATGTTGATCAGATGACCCCAGGATGCTGAAACCTGTCCTAAATAGATGCTGGCTGCCAAGCACCTGGATTTTGATCATGTGACTGTGGGGATGCTAAGACATGTGGAAGTGTGAGGACCAGTCATGAGTCACCTTTTTCAAAGCTGGTTGTAAATCGAGAACTACCTGCATGGGGGTTTTCTCCTTCAGGCAGATGCCAGGTGGGGAAACATCAGTGGATGCTCCATTGTTGGGTTGGGAATGAGCTTGGAGAGGCATCAACAATGTATGGAGATCAAAGTCTATGGAGATTCTCAGTCCTCCAGGTCATGGTTGTCCCAAAGGTGCTTTTTCAGGAGGCAACTGGACTTTCTTGTTTTTTTCATTTGAAGATGTTTCACTCCTCATCCAAGAAGCTTCTTCAGCTCCATTCTTCAGCTTCCATTCCCCACTATCCTGTCAGAGCTGAAGAAGCTTCTTGGATGAAAAAGCAAAACGTCTTCAAAAGAAAAAACAAGAAAGTCCAGTTGCCTCTTGAAAAAGCACCTTTGGGACAAACCAATTGTAGCTTAGACAGACCATGTCAAAGGCTGAGTAAACACACTGCATAGTGTTTTGCATGAATATAAATCAGAAAGGGGAAAGTTATGACGACTTTCCAGATAATAGCACACTGCAACTCCCATTAATCTTTTATTTTTGGATATGATGAGGAAGAGTTCAGCAGATCTTCTATTCCCCAATGTATATATCCCAGAATTCCATGATTAAAAAAAACCTGCATGGATTTTTTTTCTAATCAACACTTCCCCTTCCCTTCTGACCAGTGGGTTGGAAAGAATGCTTGAAAAATGCTGAATATCAGATTTGTCTTCTTTTAGCATTGTAAGAAATTTGGGAGTTCTCTGACTCATAAGAGTTGGCATATTCTTTTATGACTTTTTCTTGGTTATTATGTATGTTAATACAACCCTCGGGAAAACATAGCAATAAAAGATGTATATGTGATGTCAAATTATATTCCAACAATATGGAGGTTAATATTTTATGATGAACTGTGGCTCTATCAACCCTGGGGTTAGGAAAACAAAATCATTCTGCATTGGTAGAATGAAATCTGCACTCCAGATGTTAAAGAGCTCAAGAAATTCATATCAAGCTTTGAAATGTCTTTGTACAGTAACGTCTTTAGAAAAATGAAGTAATACGGCTCATTGTGATCTAGATTTAATACTATTAAAGAGCTGAACTAGTTCAAAATTATATAGCTCATTTAAAAATTTTAGTTTATTTTAATCATAAAGGATGTATCATTTTTTCTAACTATCATCACTGTTGCACTATTTTTTTTTTAACTTTATTGCATTTTTTGACCAACAGATTTTTTTTTTAACGACATCTACCCATGATGCAAATACTAGCCTTATACGGGTAAAGTCAATTGTATGGAATGCTCCCATTGACAACTTACCCAGAGAAAAAAATGCGTTGGAAAGACTGAAATGATTGGACTCACCTCTGTAGTTTTGGTATCTATGTTGATAAGACAGATTAATTACAGTGACACCATAGGGCAAAGATTCCAGTCCTGAAGTGGGAAGAGCCTTCTATCGAATGGGAAAAATCCCCTTCAAACTAAAGTACTAAATAAAGTCACCACCTGTTCCAAGATGTTTTATTAAATATATTTGTGGCTTAATAGTGCTTCTACTTCTTCAGAGCTCTCTTTCCTTCTCCTTTCTTGGGGGCTCCTTTTCCACGCAACCTCCTCAACCGTTTCATCTCATCTTTAAAATCTTCATGTTCATCCCTAAATCAAAAGGGCAAACGCAAGGAATGAGTCAAAGTATATGTTTGCTTTATTTAGTCTCAAATTAGAATGATGTCCGGTTCTAACCAACAGGCAAGCTGAGATGAAGCAACATACACTAACATTCTTAAATGTTAACATTCTTAAATGTTAAATACCAAAAAAGCTAATGCAATCCTTGGTTGTATAAACAGAGGCATAGAATCAAAAACATGTTAAGTATCAGTACTGCTTTATAAAACCTTAGTAAGACCACACCTGGAACATTGCATCCAGTTTTGGCCACTACTTTACAAAAAAGATGTTGAGACTTTGGAAAAAGTGCAGAGAAGAGCTACTAAGATGATTAAAGGTCTAGAGAAAAAAGAAGGACTGGGGTGACACGATAGCAGTATTCCAGTATTTGAGAGGCTGCCACAAAGAATAGGGGGTCAACTTATTTCCCAAAGCACCAGAGGGCAGGACAAGAAACAATGGATGGAAATTAATCAAGAAGAGACGCAACCTAGAATTAAGGAGAAACTTCCTAAAGGTGGGAACAATGAACCTGTAGAACTGCATGCCTTCAGAAGTTGTGGGTGCTTGATCACTGGAGGTTTTTAAGAAGAGACTGGACAGCCATTTGTCTGAAATGGTGGGATATCTATGCTAATTTACATGTGTTTCTCTTGCTATGTCTGTCTGTGCTATTCACAAATGACAGGTCTCATGTATTGTGACCCTTGTCATAATAAGCCCTCTTCTTTCCTCATCTTACAACAGTTCAGTTAGTGACTATTCGAAGTTACAATGGCATTGAAAAAAATGACTCTGGTCCTTACCTATGACACAGGAAACCATAATACTTCGTGGCCTCCATTGTGTATCTACTGAGAAGCTTTTGAAAAGCAAAACTATCCTTGAACTATTAGTAGTCAGACATAATTAACAATATTTTCTTTTTTAAATGGAACATCAATTAGTAACTAATTGTGGATTAGTTGGACCCGGATTGTGGGGGCAATATTCTGAGGTATATTGGATTAATATACTGATGTAAGAGTATTGCTTATAAAGCT
>JANHFL010002012.1:62607-76058 GCA_032468155.1 Oxyrhabdium leporinum | reverse complement strand
AAGCTGTAAACCGCCCCGAGTCTTCGGAATGGGGCGGTATATAAATGTAAAAATAAATAAATAAATAAATAAAAAACTAGTAAGGGATTTAAAGCCCAGGAAAATGATATAAACATGAAACAGAAGACCACTCTCACTTTTAGTGACTATTTCCTAAATTATTCATACCCTCATTTAGGAAGTGTATGCCAAGAGTTGACTTAAGTGGGCAGATGTAATGAAAAAAATATCTTAAGAGTATGAATCTTTTCATTAAAGCATAATTATTCTTACCAGCAGAAAAGTACTGATTGTACCCTATAATTTTCAGTCACAAAATTCTGAAAAGCTTCCTTTTCTTCTTGAAAAAGATTTATAAGATTCTATAGCATGTGTTCCCTTCAATATTAATTGCTGAATTTCTGTGCCCTAATTTTAAATCAAATGTTGATTTTCTATCACCCAATCCACAGCCCTTTAGCTACAGATGTGTCAAATTATAACACATGTACGCACATACAAACAGTTTTTGCACTGTTCTGTACATGCACATATATTTCTCTGCAGGACTTTTAGCTTATCACATTGATTTGACTTTAACTCAGGAATAGAAGGGGCAAAATAATTTTAAGGTGTGCATAACCATGCCAACGGAATACACACAAAATTGACAACATGGATCCATGGTCTATATCAGCAGCCCCCAACATTCTGGGCACCATGAACCGGTTCCGTGGAGAGAGGTTTTTCCAAGACCAGAGGGGGCGTGGTTTTGTGTGCTGCCTAAATCCGGTGCGTGGGCATTCACTCGTTTGCGTGGCCCAGTTTCTAGAATGCCACAGACCAGTGCTGGGCCAAGGATCAGGGGTTGGGGACCCCTGGCCTATATGGATACAGGGCCCAAATTAAGCACTTGAGAAAAGTGGATTGAATTTGGAAACAAGGATTCAAAAGAATCACAAACAAAGTATTTCTTTGGCATCAACCTGCTTAATGTTAAAGCCCAGGTTACAAAAAGTTGAGGGAGGGGCTATATAATAATTTTGGTCAACCATTCTTCTAATATCTGTATTTCCCTGAAAATAAGACCCGGTTTTTTGGGGCTCCAAAATAAGCACTAGGGCTTCTTTTTGGGCGAAGTGTCATTTGTTTTGAGTGCCGCTACCATGAAGCGGAGTAGTAGTAGAGCTGCCCCATGCGCCCTGCAGCCCCACAGGGTCCCCACAGCCAGGCCATCCATGCCCTGACACCTGCTTCACCTCGTGGCCACAACATTGGTGCCTTGTTCAGCCTCCTGCTCCGTTGCAGCCGCAAGCAAGCATAAGAAGTGGTCCAGCGGCCATGCAGGATCTTGCTGGATGGGGCTGTTGGAGCCACCATGAGGCAAGGCAGCTGTTGGGGCATGGATGGCCTGGTTGGGCCCTGAGATAAACCGGTGTGCAGATGGGGTAGCTCCATCCCACCTCACCTCAGCTAGTCTCAATGGCACTGTGAGCAACTAGATGGAATGGCCGGCCGCACAGGCCCTTACGTAGGTGTTATTTGGGAGAGGGTAGGGCTTATATTGCGTGCATGTGCAGAAAACATGATAGGTCTTATTTTTGGGATAGGTCTTATTTTTGGAGAAACATGGCAGTATAAGAACCATCTGCTGCAATTAACACTGTTATCTATACTAGTTGATTTGGGGCTGAGTAATGTTTTTTGTTACTACTGCATGTCAACAATAGGAATGGGTGAGCTATGGTAGGATCCCTTAAAATGGGGAGGGGGGTTATGAGCAAATAGTACTGGCAATAGCATTTAGATTTATATACTGCTTAATAGTGCTTTACAACCCTCTCTAAGTAGTTTACAGAAGCAGAATATTGCCCCCAACAATTTGGATCCTCATTTTACTGATCTCGGAAGGATGGAAGCCATTTTTAAAGTTGTGCTCAACTGGATCCATGGTCTATATCAGCAGCCTCCCAACTTTTTGGGTACCATGTACCGGTTCCATGGAGAGAGGTTTTTCTGCTTACGGTACAATTAGATCTAGAGGACTTAAAATAAGACCAACAAGAAGTCCTTTCACAGGTTTTGTTTAACTGCAGGGAGCATTCTGCTTCAACTAACAAAATGAACAAAACCTTTTAATAAAGCCAAGTCTGATTAAAGAGCCATGCACTGAATTAGGATATAATTCTAATTCATATTTCCCAGTTGCATTATTTGTCCATTAGCAAGATAATATCATTTCCTCAAGGCCGTAGAGCTCTTAATATTGTTAACTGTTCACAAAGTACCACACAGACTTTGATTCTGTTCCACCTCCAAAAAATGCTTATTGCCTGCAGCCAAAGACATTTCTGAGTGAGAGCCCTTGCAGACTTTTCTGAACAAGAGATCAGTTAATAAAGAAGCTTGCAAAATTCAAGCATATAATTTATATTTTTCTGTGCCAAAGGGAAGCTCCTTTGCTTTGCCATTATGTCCCCAACAGTGAAGAGCACATCTAGATTGCCATTACACAGGTTTTAAAAATAGCAGCATTCAGGATGTTTTAAATGTAAAAAAATAAGTCAATGTACTGTTGTAAATTTTTAGCTTAACATGAAGCAATTTCTTGCCATATGAATAAAACATAGTAAGCCTCGGATCCATACACTTCCTACTTTTGTGCATGTCAGAAGAAGGAAATTAGAAGCATCTCCTGGTTTTTAACAAATTATAAAATAACTTTGGGATTTACTTTTGAAACTTTAGTTAGGAAACAAACTAGGATCTTAAATCCTAGAAAGGAGTGAGCATGCAAGCCTGAATAAACCATTTTTTATAAATACAAAAAAAACTTTAGTCTTTTCTCATGCATAAGCCATAGTTTGCTTGAGTGAACTAAATTTCTGGGGTTTTTTTATCATTCTAAGGCAAGGATCTCAAAGCCTTGCAAGATATCATGAAATCCACAGTTTTCTGAGATTTTGGGTGGCAAGAATGCATAAATAAATAAAGTGCTTTATGTCTTACATTTATTTTGTAGGATGTGAGCACGAGCATTTACATGTACATCAAAACCTACAAGATCGCAGGTATAACGTTATCAATGTGTCATCCCTTTGTACGTATGGGTAACATCAACCCATGTACAAAAGGGTAGGATCTAAGGTTTGGAAAAGCTGAATAATCACACATGCAAATCCACAGCTTAGAATCCATAGTGCTTCAGTTCACACAACACATTAAACCAAAGCCAAACAAACTACACAACTATTACAAAAGTTGCAGTTGGAAAGGTAAAATAATTCCTGAAATGAAGAACAGTCACAGCAGCGAAGCTGAAGAAAATCAAGAACGAAGACATGATAGAGGTATGTATATAAAATTTTGCATAATATGGATACTGCTAGAATATTATGAAGTTAAACGAATAGAGACTTAGGAGAGAGAAAATCATCTCCTTTCAGTCAGTGTTTCTATTTATTTATTTATTAAATTTTTACAAAACCCATATTCCTTACAGGGTGATTCTGGATGCTTACAAATTATTGAAACAGGAGAGAAATAAAAGATTAAAACAACATAAAGTTAAAAATTTCTATGGAGAGTCTCAACCATCCAGCTCATGGTTGTCCCAAAGAAGCTTTGTCAAAAGGCAACTGGACTTTATTGTGAACTTCCTGGACTTTCAGGAAGTCCTGAAAGGGGGGAAAAACCCCAAAAAACTCCAGTTGGCTTTTGAAAAAGCACCTCTGGGACAAAGTTAAAACATTATTAAGCACTAACTAAAACCAAGCTAAGAGAACTAAGAGCCAGACAGGATGGGGATGAGTTCTTCTTACCCTGTCAGTCACCTCCAGAGGTAAGCACCCTCTTCAGGGGGCCAGGCCAAGTGGCAAAGCCAGATTTTGATCCAGAAGGACAAAAGGAGGGGGCAGCTCTCATCTGTACTGGAAGAATGTTCCACAGGGATAGGGCCACAGCAGAAAAGGCTCTTCTCTTTGATCCCGCCTGCTTCAATACCGTAGCAGACAGGATTGATAGCAGGCCTCTTCTGCTGGCATAAGTGGGGTGGG
Source organism: Oxyrhabdium leporinum (assembly GCA_032468155.1). Classification (NCBI taxonomy): domain Eukaryota; kingdom Metazoa; phylum Chordata; class Lepidosauria; order Squamata; family Cyclocoridae; genus Oxyrhabdium; species Oxyrhabdium leporinum. The sequence goes on along the minus strand of JANHFL010002012.1, from coordinate 72,024 downwards.
CTTGTCCCATCAGGGAGAGATAGCTCCTCAGATACCCTGGACCCATGCCATGTAGTGCTTTAAAAGTAATGATCAACACTTTGAACTGGATCCAGAAGTGAACTGGCAACCAATGCAACTTGCCGCAGTAATGGTGTTATATGTGCAGCCCTAGGAGCTCCCACGACTGTGCGCACTGCTGCATTCTGCACCAGCTGAAGCTTCTAAATACTCTTCAAGGGTAACCCCATGTAGAGCATGTTGCAGTAATCCAGCCTAGGAGATGACTAGGGTACGAGTGACCATATGTAGGGCCTCGAGATTCAGCTAAGGGCGCAACTGGTGCACAACATGCAGCTATGCAACAGCTCTCCTAGCCACAAGTACCACCTGCCCTTTGAGCAGGAGTCATAAATCCAGGAGGACCACGCACCCCAACTTATGCACTGGATCTGTCTGGGGTAGTGCAACCCCATCCAAAGTTAATGATGACAATAAACCACCAGGGGTCCCTTTCACCCACAGCCACTCTGTCTTGCTTGGGTTCAGCTGAGAAGGGGCAGTCATAGCATCGCTTGGATCACCCAGGATGGAGATGTACAGCTGCATATCATCAATATATTGAGGATGACTCATCCCATATGATCTCAACCAGCAGTTTCATGTAGATGTTAAAAAGAAGTGAAGAAAGTACTGAGCCCTGTGGTGCCTCACAAAGGAGTGGCCAAGGGCAGGACCTCTAGCTTCTTATTACCAATGATTGGGGGGCACTTACTATCATATGTGGTGGACCTGTGTGAAAGCAAAAAAATATTGGACGAAAATACATACGTGGTTGGAAAAGATAATTAAGCAACGCATAGATTTGAAACCAGAGATATTTTTGCTGGGTGTAATGCTGGAAGACTATGATAAAGAGACTGTATACTTAGTTTTGCATGTGTTGACAGCAGCAAGGATTGTATTTGCACAATACTGGAAAAATGTGAACACCCCATCAGATGAGGATGTAATTCGGAAAATACTAGACTGACAGAGATGGATAGATTGACATTAGAAATAAACGATAAAAGAGACACCGAATACTATTTAACATGGAATAGTTTTTATGAATGATTAGAAACAAGTGGTAGAAATTAGATTAAAAAAAATTAATGTTATGTATGAAATTCAATATAAAGATGGTTTATAATTATGAATACGCCAATATAAGTAACAGAATTGTAAATTAGCTAAGGTTATATAAAGAAAATTAGTTAAAACTATTCTGTTATATCACTACTATTGTTAGTAAACGTATCAATATTTTTGTTTGCCTTTTCTTCTTGTTTTTTTCTTTTGTCTAATGATATGTCCTGACAATACAGTGTATTCAAAATGTTTATGAATAAAAAAAATATAATAAAACAAAGAAGGGAGTCAGGTTAGAAAGGAGTCAGGTTTACCAGAATCCTGCCTAATTCTCACTCGAACCCACCTATATCCCCCAAACTCCAATTGGCTTACCATTGCCAGAGAAAGAGAAAATGGAAGTTCCAAGGCAGCAAAGATCCCTCTTGATCTGTGAAGAAACAGACATGACTCACCGCAGCCAGATCTCTCCCTATATCCTTCCCTCGGCTACGGATTATCCAGTGCTCCTTCCGTATTCTTGGGCACCCCGTGCACCCCCTGAGCCCAGGATCCCAGGGGGCTTCTGAGCAAAGAGAAGGAGCTGCCGCGAAGGACACCCCCAACCCCCCGACTTTCATGCTTCAGGCAATTCCTCTGCAGGGGTGGCTGTCAGAGCACGATCCCCGCTTCTCTCCCGCACTCACCTCCGACCGGGGGATTCTCAAACTGGATCTGAAGATGGGCCGCACACCGGAATCCATCCTGGGCTGCAAGAGCAACAGAGGTCAAATTCAGAGAGTCGGTCGCCGGTCGGTCGGGGCATTCAGTCCCCGTCCAGTTTCCTTCCCAGGGTCCTTACTGAGGACCTCCCAGGGAGGGCAGAGGCCGGTACCTGAGACTAGCAAAAGGCCCAGTTGCACCTTCAGATACAATCCACTCTGGGCTTCGTTTGGACCTGCAAGGGGACAATGGACCCGAGATGAAAAGACACACAGATACAGATGCACAGAATGAAGATGCTTGAAAAATGTTCAAGAGCTTTTCTTTGACCTCTTTCTGCTAAAATAGGCGAATGCAGGTTAGGAAAGAGTGGGGCTTTGGGGCTAAATGTGAGAATGTGCTGGGGGAGCCCTCCCAAACCACGATCCCCCCTCCCCCCTCCCTTTGCAGCAAGAGTCTCCCTCCCATCTCTCAGGCGATGCTTCCCCTCCCAGATTCCCCTTCAGCCCCCGGGGAGCACAGAGAGCCAGAGGTGAAAGACCCAAGGAGATCCCAGCCCCTCCACAAACTGACCTCTGAATCTGAGGGGCCCCGGTCGGAGGGACAGGCGGAGGGACAGCTCCACTCTCCTGGGTCCTGCAACGAGGAAAGGAGCAAGAGTTACACCTTTCATCCCAGAGGAAGATTCGTCCCAAAAGTCCCAGAGGTCCCTCCGGACACGTTTATCCCGGTCTCAGATGGGGGGAAGAGAGAGCTGAAGCGAGGAAGGTGGGAAGGAGGGGATCCAACTGCTTCCCACTAGCCCGCTTCTTCCCCAGTTCCCATCGGTTGGCCGGAGGGTGGCCTAGGATCTCCCTTTCTCCAGCTGGTTTTTTCTTCTCGGATGCCCCCTTGTGTCGGGGGTGGGAATCTGAGGGGCTCCCTCCCCTCTCCCCGACTGCCCGCGGGCCCGTCGGAGCCCGGCCGGCCGGCCGGCCTTCGGCACCCGCTGCCCCCCTTTCTGCACGAGCGGCGCCTCCTACCCTCTTCTCGCACTGCTCCTCCTTCCGTCGACGCGGCGTCCTATATGGCTTCTTCTGCGCTCAACTCACCACCCGCCCGGTTTAAATAGGTGCCGAGAAAGAGCTGAAGCGAGGAAGGTGGAAAGGAGGGGATCCAACTGGTTCCCACTAGCCCGCTTCTTCCCCAGTTCCCATTGGCCGGAGGGGGGTCTAGGATCTCCCTTTCTCCAGCTGGTTTTCTTCTCCTCGGATGCTCCGTTGTGTCCGGGTGTGGGTGGGAAACGGATCCCCTCCCCTCTCCCCGCGGGGCCGTCGGAGCCCGGCCGGCCAGTCTTCGGCACCCAGAGGCCCCCTCCCGCATCCCGAGCTCCGCCCCCAAGCACGAGCACCAGCACACACATATTTTCTAGACGAGTATAGAACACACATACAGCCACATATATTCAAGACGCCGACAATCCATTTTTTTTCAATGCCTCCAAGTGTCTCGTATTTATCATTTCAGGACGAGGCGGATCCAGAGACGCAGCATATTCTGTTACGCTCTTAGGCTGTTCAGCAACTGGTGGCAAGTTCCAGGAAGTGGCCCTTTCCAGCCTTGATGTACTTCTATCTGCAGAGAAAGGGCAGATTTATCTCTCGTTGTCCATTCATGCATCCACCTCATCCTTCTGCATAGTTGTAGGGGCAACAGGAGTACGACTACGACTTCGAGGACACACATATTCAGGACGCCGAGACGAGCACTTCCGCCAATGATTTGTTTTCAATTACACGACCTCTCTGGGTCTGGTAATTGCAAGGAGGGAAGACAGCTACCGGCAGAGGTCGGGAATCGAACTCGGCTCTCCCTCTGACACTTACCAAAGAATTATTGTTCGTGGTTTTTCTGTGTTCCCTTTTTTGGGGGGCGGAGGGGGGGGAATATTAGAAACTCTCCTACCTGATGCCACCTGCACACGGCTGCTGCCTTCGCAGCGCCACTACGCAGCCGGAGAGTGTCCAGAAAGCCGCCCCAGGTGCCGCGGAAGCCCAAAGAACCCGCGCCCTCGCCAGCGGCCGGGCCCTCGCCGGTGCCCCCCCGTTGGAAAAAGGCACAGGCCCTAGCCCCTCGGCGCGGACCAGGAGCCCGGGGCATTTGGCGAGTTCTCCCGCGCGACGCCCCTCCCGGAACTCTTCCGATTTCTGCACGCCGGTAAGAGAGAGGCTGGCATGGGGGGCAGGGGTCCCCGTCCAGGGAAGGATGCGCCCGCCTATTCCTGCCACCGCTGTCGCCCTGGGGGACAAGGCAGAGACGGACGGTCGTTGTATGCTTGACTGGTTGTGGGATTTTAAGGTAAGCTCAAGCGTCTGAGCCCGACTTCTTTTCCGTAGATAAGGAAGGGCTTCCCCCCCCCCCCCGTTTGCCAGTGGTCCAGAATGACATTCATTATCCGTATATCATGTCATAAGTCCTTTAGTATATCCTTTATCTCCCGGTGGCCTCCCATGATCGTTTCATAGAGTCCTTGAAGTAACGGGATGATTTCTTTACAAAATGCCTCGGAGTCTTCCAGCTGCGCCATCTTGCCTTGTTTTCAAAAGTCCACATAGTATTTCACTATTCTATCAGTAATTTGTCACCGCTCCGGAATTTGTTTCTTTTTGACTTTCAAAAGCCAACAGATTCCTTAGTATTGTTCATCAAAATATACAGTAGTTATAATTCTTTATAGTTCCACAGTTAGTCAATAAACTGCATTTGTACAATCCAGGGGGTTTCCAAACTTGCTCTTGAAATCCATTCTTTGAATTGCTAATTAATTCCAGTCTTTAAAAATCATTCCATTAGATATTTTCCAAGTTTTCAAGGTTACTCCTCTAAGCATCATAAAGTAAGTAAGTATGGGACAGTAAATAATACAACAGATCTCCAGGTGCTATTTTCTCTTTATCAAACTTTTTCAAGGTTGTTATTCTAGGAGTATGACATATCTATTCATCCAGTAGATTGCGTTTTCAGCCAAAAATCAATGTTAAAAATCCACTTTAAAGCTATTTTGCCGATAATTAATTCTAAGCTGGTTCAAACGTGCAATATCTCGTAAACCATCACATATCCGGCATTTCAAAATGCCTATTCAAAATCGTGGCAATGGAATTTACATTCAGGTCTTTCTGTGTTTTATAACTGTAATGTACTTCCTGTTTGGGTGTCTAATCTCTTGAGGCGGCGCTAAAAAAAACTTTCCAAAGAGCCCCTTTTTGGATTGATTTTCTTTTGGGGTCAAGTCCTAAGCACAGATAAAGAATCGTCTCAGCCAGCTCCGATCACCGTCCACTCTCACCGCTCCAGCACAGGCTTGGTTCCTTTCGGCTGCCACGGCTTCCCGCTGGCCATTTTGGCGGCCCTTCGTCGTCTTCGGTGTAGAGGGAAGAAACCCTGGGTCAAGCAGGAGAGCCGCCACTCTCCGCGACCTGCAGGGTGCCCCTTCTTACCGGTCACACCTACAGGGTGACTTTAGCCCCTCGGGGGGGGGCCCTCCGACGGAGAAGACTCGAAGGGGATACGGAGCCCCGCTCCCCTGCGTCGATTCCGCCAAGAATGGAAGACTCAGGCCCTATAGGACGCATCCCCATCCCGCCTCACATGTGAAGGCCTGGCGGGGGCTGGAGAAGACGCGGCAAAGACCCCCCCAGAGGACTAGCGCCCCCCCCAATACACAAAGGAGCGGAGGCAGCGCTGGGGTTGCTTCTCCGGGAGAAAAGAGGCTTGGGTGTTGCAAGGAGGTGGTGGTGGGGGAATGCTGCCAGGTTCTGGAAGGATAAAGGAGGAGAAACTTTTCTCCCTCTGCAAAAAAAAGGGGAATATTCTCCCCCCTCATCTCCCTCCCCTCCCCAATAGTCGAGCAGATCTTTTCGGGTGGGGGGGAAGCCCTTGGAAGGAGCTGCCAGGAGCAGCGGGGCTGGGCACGCCTTTGGTGGGCTGCAGAAGACCCCAGCAAAATCCCCCACCGCCCGAGGACTGAGAAGGGGGTGGCCAGTCACTCGTCAAACCCCGTGGAAGTAAGGAGGGAGTGTGTGTTGCTTGGTGGGACCCTTCTGTCTCAGGGGCCAGTGGATGAATGCCTTCGGGCAACTCTCAGCCCAACGGGGAGACGGGAAAGTGAGAAGCCCATCTGGATTGAAGGAAGGTTTAGCCATTTTCTGCCCCTTTACCTTACTCTACCGCGCTCTGATGTTGGTAACAGTTTGGGTAATGAAACGTCTGCACGAAAACAACTAAATTCAGAAAGCACCAAGTTTAAACATGACCTACAAATATTCTCCTTTATTGATGCCTAACGCATCAAAAAGGGCTTCTGCAGCCTAAAGTTGAAAATCAGGCTTGTCAGATGCTACGTCTTTTCTATCCTGCTCTACGGAATGGAGAGTTGGTCTCTTGACAGAAAGCCCCTTGAGGAGAGTAGAAGCATGTGAAATGTGGATTTACAGGCCGCTGTTGCGTATAAGCTGGGTTGACAAAATCAGAAATGAGGAGGTGAGAAGCCGCCTGGGAAAGCCAAGGGAAATCATCAAAACCATAAAAAAATGGAAAGTTAGACTATTTTGGACACGTGATGCGACACCCGGAAAAATACGGCATACTTCACTTAATCCTCCAGAGAAAAACTGAAGGCAAACGAGGTCCGGGCAGAAGAAGAACATCTTGGCTTCCAAATCTAAGGTGCTGGTTTGGACAAAACTCAGCAGCACTTTTTCCTGCGGTTGTTGATAAAAATAGAATAGCCAATGTGGGGGGACGACATCTCGGCGTCTTGAATATGTGTGCGTGAGTTATGTTCTCTGCTCCTGTCCCCCTTTCTGCCTCAGGAGAGGGGTGGAGCTGCCCTACTACTTACCTTCAGGTAGTCCCAGCCTCAGCCTATTTCTCAGCCTATTTCTTTTGCTGCAGCCAGCAAGGCTTTCCTGAAGGCCTCTGTAGCTGATAACAGAGCTCTGGATCGATCTGAAGCGCTGTTATCAGATGAAGAGGTCTTTCCTAAAGGCCTTTCCTGAATCAATCCAGAGCTCTGTTATCAGCTACAGAGGCCTTCAGGAAAGCCTTGCTGGACAAAGTCGTTCCTGAAGGCCTCTGATAGTGAAAAAGAGGCTGGGGGTGACACACGCAAGTGAGGTCAGTGGAAGACATTCTTCCCCCCCCTCCAAAAAAAAGACCTGGTGCCTTTTTTTGTGGCAAAAAAAATATGACAGGGTCCTTTTCTCTGGGAAACACAGTACTAGGTAGGGAGCCTAGTGATCACTGTAATGATACACAAAGTGTCATTTCTTGATTGTCTCTGTAGAAACTTAAGCTTCTTCTATTGTGTATTTTTTTGTACGGGACTATCCTATCTACAAGGGTTGCTCTACTTAGAACCAAAAAGCAGAAGACCTGAGGTAACTACTGCCTAAGTAGGAGAAGCTGTTCCTGGCACCCTTTAAAAAGACTATGGTGTACTCTTCTCCAAAAGCCACTACTGGACTCTACCATTCTGCAAAGTTTTTGGTCAGATCTATCCTTTGCAGGACTCAGATCTATATTATAAGAAGAGAGAGAGGTTGGACAAGTTCTGGCTAATTCCTCAAGCTCTGGATCCCTCATTCTCTCCTGTAAGAAAGGCAATAATCCCTAAATGTTGCTTTTGCAGATATCATGCAGTTTAGGGACCAATACTAAGAAATGCGCTTCGGACTGAGGGAATAAAATGATGTTGAAATCCATTTTAGGGTGTGCCTACTTTGCTAGCCACCCGCTCTTGCAAAAACTTAGTTTACAATAAACTACTTGTTGTTTCACTTCACGACTCTGTCCAATTTCCAACTAGTGAGTTTGTTTTTCACATCCACCGCCCCAGGAGCTCTCAGGATAAAACACCCCCCACTCACTTGCCCCTTTCACGGAAACGCCGGCGATGCATCTCTGGGCTGACCGAGTCCTCAGGGAGGCCTTTCGGGCGCCCTTTTTCCCCGGAGCCCGCTCCATTCCCCTCCTGAAGGGCAGCTGGGCCTTCGGCTGCTCCCGTACCCGGAGACTGTTGGGGCTCCATCGGATTTTCTGCTCGAGGATAGACAAAGAAACCCCAAGACAATTGGAATCGCCCGCCCCACTACAACCACCACCACCACGTCGTCTCCTAATTTCCCGGCTTCCAGGAGCGGAAGAAACGGGACTCAGTTTAATCGGGGCTTCTGCGCCTGAGGAGAGCAACTGCCAATAGCTCCCGCCACAATTTCCCGCGCAGTGCAAACGATAGATACGGACTTGCTAGAGCGGACGTTCTGCTGCTGCTCTTCTTCCCGGGGCGGGGTGGGAGGTGTCCCTGGAAAGTGCGTGGCCGAAGCGGCTGATGCACGCAAAGGATACTGAAAGCATGCAAAGGATACCCTCTCAATCAAGCGCTTGCGCTTGCCTAGGTCCTGTACCTTGCAGGAAAATCGGGGAGACTGTTGGAAAAATAGGGACTGTATCCAGCTGCTGGGGTTGGGGGCTGAGCATCGAGAGGCAATTAACACATTTCCCGGAAAAGGGAAGTTTCGTGAGTGCGGCAAAAGAGTGGAAGACTTGAACACAAGACACAAGAGCGTCTTAGAGAAAATGTTATCTAAGTGGCCAATAAGCGTCTCCAGGTTTTAACAGATTTTATGATTTTTCGCGGCCTACTCATTGGCTTGACAAAGATGGCTACAAACACTAAATAATACATAAATTACAAGTAATGCAGGTACCTCACTATTTGACCAATTGAGCTAAGCTAGAGACAGCTTAATATGTGCTGGTGCATAGAACCTCAACGCTGTGTGCTGACTCCTACAGAGAAAACCCATCTTTTCAGTCCTGCCAGATACGACTTTTAAAGAAACACGATACTCAGTCTTCTACTTCTGGACTTTATAAAGCGGGCAGATGTAAACAGAAACAAGGGGTCCCCTGAAATAACCTGGCTCCATGCGATCGAGGGCTTGAAAGATCAAAATGAGAGCCTTGAATGGAACCCAGAAGCAAACTGGCAACCCATTCAGCTCTCAATATAGAGGTGTAGTGTGTTATTTAAGGGGTAGGTATGATGGTCTATAATGTCACCTTTTGTCTCAACACAAGTTTCAGCTACTCAAGGGCAGCCTCATTTATTTTATAAAATTTACTGGCCACCGATCTTACCTCAAGGTCAGATGTACAATGCATTACAGTAACCCATGAGGAAGTAAGGGAATGAGTGACAGTGAGCAGTGCCATTAACAGGAGCAACTGGTGCACAACACAAAGCTACCTCCTAGCCACTACATCTACCCGTTTTTTTTGAGCAAAAGTCATGGCGGGGTGCACACCAGAACTCACCGATTAAATATACTTTTAAAATAGAGTATCTGTATGGTTTCTCATCTACGTCAGTCCTTTGGTTGCAAATAAAATAGTTTATAGTTTTTTCCATTTTACATAATCTTTACATGGTTCCTGTATGAAACCTTTCATGAGAATTAGCACAATTAGAGTGAAAGCCGTTATCAATTCTGCTCTCACTAGGGGACTTGTATTGGAATTCCTGGTCTACTACCCCGTTTCTAACCATTTCAGACCCTGCTT
>JANHFL010002012.1:44261-62507 GCA_032468155.1 Oxyrhabdium leporinum | reverse complement strand
AATTTTCTGTCACATCTCCATTTTACCACCACTTTAGCTCTCTGATGTGTATAGATTGCCTTTATCATATTTATAATTTTTTTGCCAAAATCCGTACATTAATTGTTGCAACATAAATTGCCAATTTATATTATCAAATGCTTTCTGAGCATCCAGAAAAAGCAATAGCTTCAGGTATGGAAAAAAATTAAATTACAAAACTATATGAAAATACCAGTCTGGCTCTCCACAATGGAAGTTTTGATACATCCAAATCTTATCAACTTGGGAAAAAATGTTTTTTATAAAGATATTTTAAATGAACTTAAATCCACACAACTACAAAATGAAGGGGTGGATTGAGCTTGGTGGCCATATTTGCAAATACAATCAAGATACGAGAAAGATGCAAAAACATGAGACTTCTATAAAGAACTGGCAACACTTGATAAGATATTACTAGGGACAGATGAAAAACTGATGAAGAAAATATATACCTATCTATTAAGTTATAAAATGGAAGAGGAACAAGTGAAAGAAACAATGATTGGGCAAAAAACATTGGTTATACCATAGAATTAGATAAGTGGCAAAAACTTTGGGGCAGGAATTATAAATTGACAATGGCTACTACAAATAAAGAAAATCTATAAAATGTTTTATAGGTGGCATCTGCCGCCAGCAAGACTGGCAAAAATGTTTAGCAGTACGTCCGCCAACTGTTGGAAATGTAACCAGACTGCAGGCACTTACTGCATATGTGGTGGACTTGTGTGACAGCTAAAAAATACTGGACGAAAATACATGCATGGATGGAAAAGATAATTAAGCAACATATAGATTTGAAACCAGAAATATTTTTACTGGGTATAATGCCGGAGGGCTAGGATAAAGGGACTATATATTTAGTTTTGCATATATTGACAGCAGCAAGGATTATATTTGCACAATATTGGAAAAACATGAACACCCATCAGATGAGGATGTAATTCGGAAAATATTAGACTGTGCAGAGATGAATAGATTGACATTAAAAATAAAGGAGACACAGAATACTATTTAACATGGAACAGATTTTATGAATGGTTAGAAATAAGAGGTAGAAATTAGATAAAAGAAAAAATAATGTTATGTATGTAATTAAATGTAAAGCTGGTCTTATAATTATGAATATGTCAATATACGTAACAGAATTGCAAATAAGCTAAGCTAATATAAAGAAAATTAGTGAAAACTATTCTGTTATATCACTACTATTGTTAGTATATCAATATTTTTGTTTGCCTGGCTGATGAGAGAAAGGAGCTGAAGCAGTGCAACATTCTGCTGCCCATCTCCATCCCACTTACCCATCCCCAAAGAATGCCATGGTCGATGGTATTGAAAGCTGCTACAAGGTCAAGGAGAGCCAGGATGGATGCATACCTCCATCCTGCTATCACCAGAGATCATCCACAAGTGCAACCAATGCCATTTCTGTCCCATAACCCAGCCTGAAACCTGACTGAAAAGAGTCCAGTATCGACTCCTAGCAACTTCCTGGCTTACTCCCTGTAGTTTTCTTCGCAAGTTTTCTTTCAGATGTGGCTGCCTTTGCCTCCTTCCTAGGGCTGTGAGAGAGTGAGTGTTATCCAGCGGGCTCTATGCCTAAGATGGGACTAAAACTCATGGTTCCTAGTTTCTAGCCTGGTGCATTAACGCTCCACCAAACTGGCTCTTATATACCATTTAGCACATATTTAACCTAGGGACTTTGCAGTAAGCACTGATTAACAGTGCTACTAGCAAATAAATAGAGAATAAGATCATCAATAGTTATAGTCATAATCATATATAGTTCCAGCATTTCAGATATTCAGTTTTCCAATACTTCAGATTTCTCCATTCAACTTGATATTTAACAACACGAAAAATTCTTGGACAGCACTTAGAAAATCAGCACATTGACAAAATGTCCATCTATCTATTGCAAAGCCAGACTTTGGTAGGAAGAATTCTAACCAAACTATCTGGTGGTGGTTTACACATGTGGGTATATGCAGAGTTCAAATTGCTTTTCAATTCTACCTACCAAAATGCTTTGAAATATCACACATTTTACTTTTTTTTTCATGCAACTTCACAACATTTCAGGTGAGAATGTCAAAAGCTATTAGTTATGGAGAATTCATGAAATTTCATCCCTGATTTTTAAGTAGTGTTTTAAAATTAAATTAATTAGGTGTGTGGCAGATGTCTTGGTGCGATGCAGCACCATGATGGAATTTCCATTAGGAAGAAGTCACTCTTGAGTGGTCACTGCACCAGTCTGACTCCATCCTGCCCCACATCCCCGTATTTCTCAATTACCTGTAAAGGCCATAGGAACGAAGCTTCCACATGAGGCCACTGTAGATATTGTGAGGAGGATACCAGTCATAGACTTCCTTGCGCTTTGCCAAGGGCTGCTCACTTAACAGCTTGACGACTTTCATGGATGAAGTATCGGTTGGGCGAACAACTTCTCCAAATATATGCTTACTCAGGCGGGCCATCCGTAGCGCATAGTTGGAAAGAGGGCCTGACATCTCCAAGTGCAAACTGGGCAAGTGGACATATGCACTCCTCCTTTGACCAAAAGTGAGAGAAGAAGGCAGCATTAAGACATTCCATGGATTTAATGACATTGATACAGTCCACTATCTGCTTCCTCTTTTTAAAAAAATATAAAAGCTAGGATCATACATCATGTTAAGCCAGAATACAGCTTGCTGGGTTTTAGGTTTGCGTATTTGTGTTCAACAAAATACAATGAAGTGAGCCATGACTTAGTGTGAGATAATAACCCTAGGTGCATTTCACATAAGCGAGGATCATGTCATGAGACATGACTCACTTAAAAAATCAATACTGCTGGGACAAAGGACAAGGGGCCATCCTACTACCCTCTGGCTAAACAATTAAGTACATTTACAGGTTTATTTTTGCTCTTTTTATTTTTATTTGTGCTATTATTATTTTGCTATTTCAATACTATTTTGTACTCTATAGCAATAGCACTTAAGACTTATATACCACTCCACAGTGCTTTATAGTACTCTCTGAGCAGTTTACAAATGCCAGCATATTGCCCCCAACAATCTGGCTTCTCATTTTACTGACCTCGGAAAGATGGAAGGCTGTGTCTACCTTGAACCCATCAGAATCGAACTCCTGGCTGTGGGCAGAATTTGAGTGAAATACTGCATTCTAACCACAGTGCCATCACAGCTCATCTAAGTACTCTATGGGTTAATTCTGAGTGCTGCCAACCAGTCTTCCAGTGCTGCCATTCCCTTGTGGCTCTTATTGGTCCTTCCCTCCCTGTTTATTTACTTTCCCTATCCTGGGCATGTTACTTGACATGTAAGGTCAAACAAACATGGAAGGACATGAGCTGAAGCAGGAAGTAGCTCTCCCAATTACTGAAAGAGCCTCTTCTCACTCTACATGTCACCTGTCAGACAGGTTTTCTCCCACTTCAGCGCATGACCCTCCACCATACATATGACCCGCCAAACATGGATTTAACACTCTTCCATGTTTAAATAATAGGCCAAATACCATTTCATGTTTAAATGAACAGTATAGTTTTCTTTCTGAAGAATAGTAAATCCATGCTTTGCAATCTTCTAAATTCATCGGCACCTGTCATAGGCCACTTAAAAAGAGGCCAACCTACATCACAGGGAACCAACTAAACCCTGTTGCAGCACATATTAAGAGTGATCGGTGCTTCTTTTTCTCATTAGCCAGTAATGGTCAGTGCAAGAGAAAAAAAGCTGGGGAATCTTGCAGCTGCTTCTTTTAACATGTCTCACATCAAACCTATAAGGATATCACTATTTCCTGGTCACATTTCTGTGGCAGACTGAAATTCAGCCCCTGGGACAGTGCAGTTTATGTTACCATATTTTTCTGGGGACTCAAACACTAGAAGCATATTAACACAGTATTGAGGAAAGCATGTTGACACAGCATTGAGGAAAAGCCCTCAATCACAAATCTTTTTTATTTAAAAGAGGCATCGTGGAGAGCAAGTTGTCAGAAAGAACTATCAGATAAAACCAAGTATCTGCTTAGAGGTGTCTATGTGTATAGAGGTGTATACGTATATGTGTCTACAAGTATCAGATAATGAAAACAGTGACATGCCATAAGATCTTCCCCTTTTCTATATGTACTATGGCTTCACATGCACATACAAAAGGACATGGCTTACATCAAGATAAGATGCTGCTTTCATTATTTTGACAAAAAGGTTAAATGCTATAGATGCCTCTGCACAGGCTTTTGCAAAGATGGAACGTAACACCTACACCCTTAAATTGGTATCATTTCTGTACCCTAGGTATTGTTTCTACACCTTTAAATAAATTGCTCTCATGGAGTGGGGGAAGGGATCCAAGTCCTTTTTCCCATTCCTTTTCTTTTTTGGGCAATCATTGGAGCATTTTCTAACTAGAAATGACAACAATCAACTGTAGCTTTTCCTAAACATTTCTCAGACAGTAAAGTTTGAAAACAGCAGCATTGGTTCTACAATAACTGACAAGCATTCTCTGTGCTTTTAAAGCAGTGTTTTTCAATCCCAGCAAGTTTAAAAATGTGTGGGAATCTGGGGAATTCTGGGAATGGAAGTCCACACTTCAAATTAACTCCTGCAGCAAAATGTATGAAAGCCTACAAGCAGATTGTATTCGTTCATCTTCTGCCAAGATATCCCACATTAATCTATGACTACATTCTCAAGCAGTTTTTCATGTTCCGAGAAAATAAACGCCCATATAAGCATCTCTTAACAAATCCTATTATATCATTCACCGGGGAAAGCTTCAGCTGTTAACAAAGAAAGTAGAAAACTCTTCGTCTTCACAAACACACACACACACACGATTCACTTTTAACTGACCCAGACGAAGCACAAGTTGCTTTTAAATTACAAAAATTCGGGGGAAAAACAAACAAAACAATTCGCCTCTTCCACTAACCTTTCAGCACTTCAAACGCGCGCACATCTCCACCCGGAGGAAGTGCACTGCCCTCTAAGCGCTCCGGGTAGACCCACGGATAAAAGCCAAGCGGGGGAAATATATGAGCGAAGGTACGTCTAATGCGCGTGCGGGCTTTCTTTCCCTATGCGGATGCCGACATCTTGACCGGGCTGGGTGTGACGTCACTGTACGGAATCGGGAGTTTGAGGCGTGTTTAGGGTCGTTAGAGTAGGTGCTCTTCGCGGACCTGGTGCTGAAATGAGAATATGTATCCTCCTATTCAGCGTTTGCTTTATGGCAGCCAAGAGTTTATATCTTATTGCATTTAGAGATGCCGGTCTAAGATATTTATTTTATATGTCTATCTTATATTTATCTTAGATATATTTTCAGAGCCAGCCAAAGGAGCTCCCTTGATGTCGTTTGAACAGTCCCAGTCGTCCAGCCCAGCTCAGCACATCTCAGAGGGTTGTTCTTGGGCAGAAAAATAGGAGAAGGTGATGCTTCGGAGCTGAAGAAGCTTCTTGGATGAGAAGCGAAATGTCTTCAGCAGAAAAACCAGGAAGTCCAGTTGCCTCTTGAAAAAGCACCTTTGGGACAACCACGACCTGGATGACTGAGAATCTCCATAGAGATTTAGCAACACGAGGTGCACCACCATGAGCTCTGACAGAAAAATAATAATACTTACAGTTATAAATAAGAGTCCTCTGGAGTTGGGCAGCCAATAAAATTGAATAAAATAAATAAATTTAAATAAAATACACAATTGAAATTATTGTCATATAAATTATTATTAATTACAATAAGGACTCAACAGGTGGACAAAATACCAAATCCATTATAAACGTCTGCCTGATTGTACATCAAACCAGGCCGGGGTTATAGGTATGTTTGCTACCTTCAGTTATATATTTAAAAATATAGGATAATAATATTTTTATTCCAACCTTTTTATAAATAGATAACTTGAAGTGGAAACATATATAATACTCTTGCCTCCTGTCTTCCTCATAACAACAACAGTCCTGTGAGGTAGGTTGGCTGAAAGACAGAGTGACTGATTCAAAGTCACTCAATCGTGCTGGATGTACCAATCAAGTCAGTGCCAACCCTTAGCAATTGCATAGATAGTTTTTCTCCATGACAATCTAAAGGCAAGAGGTGAATCTAACCATAAATTAATAAAGTGAATAAGGCCCATTGAGTTCAGTGAGGCAAATGGACCTGCCTGGGCAGGATGGCAACCTTGTACATTACAAACATGTTACAATGTTTGCAAAGCTGTGGCTGCTGATGGAATGAAATTGATTGTTTTGAATTCAAGGCAAAGGGCTTCAATAGACCAGGCTGTGCATTTTGTTAATGTCAAGGCTTTCTGTCGTTTTAATAGGGAAATCTATATTTGTCTATGACAGAGCAGGGATATGCATTTAGCTGACTTTGGTTGATCTAAGCAAACTTTATTAAGTTTCAAAGAAAGGTAAAATTCAAATTAACAAAAATTAAAAAAGAGGGGAACATGGAATCAAAGGAGGGAAAAATTAAAAAGTGGCAAGAGAAAAGAAAAGAAAAGGAAATACAAACAGAATGACTTCCACGTTTCTTTAGTACAGGTACAAAATATAATAAAGTAATTTCTTACTCTAAAACAAATAGATATAAACAATTTACTAAACAATCCAAAAGAAATTAAAACTATATAATGAAATAACCCCTTCTTCAAAATTTAAAAATAAATCTAAAAAATATGACCAGCTGCACATATACTAAAATTGGAACAATAGAGATTAGCATGCCCCCTGCACAAGGATAACATTGGCTGATCTAAAAACCCCAAAATGGAGTTGGATCCAATCCATATTTGGATATAAAACAGCCGAGAGTTGATGTGGATTTGAGTGGCTCCTAAATTGGATAAATGAATAAATGATAAAAACAACACCAGGAAATCCCAGAGCTACAGGCATGTTGGGCAATTAAAAAAAAAAGTCTTGGCAAAAATAATGATAAGCCTTATAACTGCTAAGAAATCACCATGGCTGTGCCCATATAGTCATCAGCATTTTAGCTTAACTTCATAGACACTTTACTAGTATATATGCTTACACAATACAGACGTTTTACTGAATGTACTGGGGTTCGTTGCCTGATAAATAAGTTTCAGGTTTCAAGATTCAGTTCTGTTTAAACTGTGTTCTGACACATAGGATTTTGAAATAATCACATGACCTGGATTTGCACAACATCTTAAGGAAACATTTCTAGATCGTTACAAAGAGTGTTCTGTTAATCTAGCCACAGTTTCTGTTTAAAAAGGACGCTGAAAATTAAAGGAAGGACTTATGTACCTCTGTGGCTCCAGATGGCCCACTCCTCTGCTGTAAAAAACCCTAAACTCCTAGAACTCAAGGCCTATACATTTCTCAGGGCAGGTTTAGCCATGCTCCAATATTCAGGGCAATGGGTTTTCAGGATACTCAACAATTACAGGTAGTTCTAGACTAAAACCATTCATTTAGTGACCGTTCAAACTTATAATGGCACCGACAATCTGACTTAAAACCATCCTTGCACTTATGAACATCACAGCATCCACACGGTCAAAATTTGGGTGCTTCTTAATGGGTATCTCATACCCATGTCATGATGGCTTTTGTGCAATTATATCAATATGTATAGTTTTAACACAGTTTCTCCAGTTTCTTTGCCTATGGATTATTTTGGCACACATTATTAAGGCTGCAATCCTGGAGAGGTACCATGATTTTATCTTGCCCCATTCAGCTACTATTGAAATTTAATAGAATGGCTTGCCATCAAAATTTAACAGCAGATTTTTAATCAAACAAAAAAATCTAATGACTTCAGATACATTGCATTTTTGTCTTTTGCTCATTTATTTGTTTGCTTATTTTACCCTTCCACCTTTACGATTTGACTCTGCCTACTTTCTGAAAGTCAGTCCTTGACCAGAAAATGTCCAGTTTTATGCAGAAAATGCCATTGAGGTCAAAGATGACCTTGAATAAACATGCATAGAATTGTGTGATGCAATTGGATCTCTAACACAGGTACTCTTTGTCTCTTTTTATAACTTAAAAAATTAATGAAAAAGAAACTAAGTAGAAGAACATATTATTTCTATTTCCTATTAGTGCTCCCATCTATGACAAAGCAGACTGAAACATAAAATTAATGGAGAAGAAAAGTCATCAATTCCACAACTGATAAAAATCCCCTGAAAAATTTTTGATTCGTGGAGGTTTTACAGAACGTCCTGCTTATATCTAACTTTGCTGGTGCATGTGTTTTCCTTTGTTAAACCATTAATTTGACTGTATTTATACAACTCTAACCACAAATTTTTGACTTGGTATTGTTTGTTGTGATTTGTAATCTGGGCCTACAGCTTAATTTCTAATGTGAATCCATCTTAAGTACATTTTATTATTGAACCATGACCCAACAAATGAAAGCTGCCCATGTTGTATAAAACACTATGTAGTATTCTTAGGATGCTTCTAGGCTCTAAGTGCTGCTGATAACTGACTGCAGTGGGTGGGCTGGGGGACTTTTTATCTTTCCTATGACTAAACACAAAATAATGGCTGTATGATGCCAGATTGTTTTGGGCACAGCATCTACTGATGTAACAATGTGGGGCATCCAAGGAAAACATGTCAAGGATATTTAGAAGCCAATCTTGGCTTGGCCACTGTGAGTACACACATAGATACTGCCACTCACATTGCATTAAACCATAGTTTTTCCGAACTTCAAATTATTGGCTATACCACTATTGGCTGTAATTAAGCAGGCCATGGCATGGTACAAACTCCTCTTTGTTAAGGATGATATGATGCTGTTACGGTTCTAGGCCAAGGATAAATTGTTTCTACTCTATATTAATTGTTTTATTGGAGCACCACTGGTAAAAGATTGTAAAAGACTGGGAAGCCAAGAAAGAAGTGAGCAGTTTTAGACCCAATGTTTAAATATGGTGTATCATCAGCCATAATTACTCCCAAGTGTCATGAGGACATGTAACGGTTGGGAAGTCAAATAAATCATAAAGGGAAGACAACTATTAATCTGCAGCGTGATTACGTGTTAATAATGTAATGTATACAGAACTTTTATTAAAGCTTGCAAGTACTTGAAATGCTATGTAGAAACTAAGTATTATTTGGGAACTTGCAAAAAGTAACTAACATTCTAATTTGTACAGAAATCACACAGGAGTATTCCATGTAAAAGAGATTGAACAGGATCCCCCAAACTACAGGTCTACAACCCAGAGCTTGATGGCCACAAAAACACCCTTCGAAGCCTTGAGTGCACATTGTAATGATAATATGGCAGAATGGGAAAATTATTAAATGCATGTGAGAGAATAAGCCTATGTTAATCCCATATTTTATTTTTTATTACATGTAAATGAAGTAATATAAAATTTAGTTTTTCTCCTGGGTTTTACCCAGAGGCTTTTTTTTGGGGGGGGAGGGGAAGTGTGATCCCTGGTTAAAGGTCAGTTATGTCCCCTGGTCCAGGAAAAATGTACATGCTTTCTCTAAGTCAGTCTACCGGTATGTCATCTGAATACTATATATACCAATCTATTTAACTTAAAGAGCAATATACCACAGCAAATATATCCTTGTTAAAGATGGCATTAGTAAAGGAGAATACTTGTAACTCAGAGTTGAAATGAGGGGTCCTTGGTGCTCTCTGAGCTTGGTTGTTTTCTTGCAGATGTTTCATTACCCAAACTAGGTAACATCATCATCACTAGCACTGATGATGTTACCTAGTTTCATTACCAGGTAATGAAACATCTCCAAGAAAACAACCAAGCACAGAAAGCACTAAGGACCCCTCAGAGATAGCATTGCTTAAGAGCCATCCCACTTTTAGGGTGATGGGAACTCATTATAGGGAGTTTTTTTATGTCTCTGTTTCATATTGTACCTAAAATTGTCATGGTAAAAGCCTTGATGTCTAGAAACCATGCCACCTTTTTGTGGGGGAAATGCCAGATGTAATTTGTCTGGATATTTGTTTAGTGGCTGCTAAGGAAGGTTTTCTATACCTGACATTCCCATATGTGTTAGAATGCAGTTTCCAACATCTCAGACAACTGGGAGACTCTGGAGATTTTAAAGTTGAAAAAATTGTACTATGGAAATACTATGGCATGTCATGGGTGGGAAAGCGGCAATTCAGACAATGTAAAGGGAGAAAAAATTCTAGCTACTGCAGATTAATGGGCAGTTGTTAAAGAAATCAGAACTCATAAACACTCCCAAAGAGCTGGGATGGCTTTAGACAAAGTTCCACTCAATACAGCTCTTTATAGAAAATTGGGGTTTTTTTGTATAATTTCTTTATTTTTAAATATATATATAAGTATTGAATACATGAACAGTGCGGCATCTGTTAGCTTTCATACCAAATAATAGTAATAATATTGACAGGTTTAGTAATCGTTACATTAATCATACTCACATCACTATAATAACATTACACATAATACACTCATCTTTCAACTTCTGATCCTTTCTTCTACATACTGATTTTAGAATATTATATAAAAATATGTATAATATTTCCCCCTTTCTAATTTCTACCTCTATTCTGAATCTTAATAACACAAATCTTATATTAGTAGGTATTCTGTCTATCCATCATCTCTTGTTCATTTTAATATTTCAATTCTTGTTGATTTTTGGAATATTTTCCATACTCCTCCTTTGGGATTTTGTATGAGTTACATTAATCATACTCATATCACTATAGTAACATTATAAATATTATGATTAAAATTGTTAACATTGTAGTATTTGCTCTACCATGTATTTAAACCTTCATCATTTAATTATCAGTATTTTAATACATATTACTAATAACCACAATCACATCATTTAAGTGTGCATAATACAATCATATTTCAATTTTTAATCTATTCATCTACATACTGATTTTAAAATATTATATAAGAATATATGTAACAGTATTTTCCCTCTTTCTAATTTCTACCTCTATTCTAAATCTTACTAGCACAAAGCTTATATTTACAGAAAATCTTAAACTTTGTTTTCAAGTATGCTGGCTGGGGAATTTTTGAATTTGAAATTCACACATCTTAAAATTGTCACATTTAAAAAACTCTGACCTAATGACCAGTTTGAGTAAATAAAATCACTCCAGAGTCTGAAATGATTTTACTGCTGGCTCAGTATCCTACATTGCACTTCAGCTGGCTCTCTCTATAGGCCAACATCAAGCCAGAGACTCTTGGCAACTCCTATGGTGGGATCAAGTCTGTGGGAAACAGACAATAGGCCTGTTGTCATGGTCTCTTCAGGTCACCATATTTTTCTTTGTGTAGGAATTCAAAAGGCTCTGAAAGCAGTCACTAAAAGCTGAAGTCTTGAATAACAATTTTGTTTTGAGAACTAGCTGTCTTCAATAGCTGCGTGAATATCTTGAATAGTTGCTTTTATTGGTGATATTGGTTAAGGCTAAGTCGCCAGGCTAGAAACCAGGAGAATGTGAGTTTTTAGGCTCACCTTAGGCATGAAAGGTGAGTGAATAACTCTCTCTTAGTATCAGGCTCAGCCAGGCCAGTCAATCAGTTCCTATTGCAAGGAATGGATCAACATTTCATTGACATGAAGTACCAGTAATGGCTAAGATCACCTTCTGCAGAATCTAAGATATTCTCTCTCTCCCTCCCTCTCTCTCTCTCTCTCTCTCTCTCTCTCTCTCTCTCTCTCTCTCTCTCTCCCCCTCCTCCCTCTCCTACTCTCTCTGCCAGGCTTTAAATCATCATTTTCTTTACTTGCCCTTTAACAGTGAAATGACACAAATGATATTGCTATAAATGGGGGGGAGAGGGAGAGAGCGAGAAATACAAAACTTGTAGGAGAATGCAGCGGACTTATTTTTAAATAGAAATTTTCCTTCATCCTTAGCTTCAGCTGTTCTTTGGGATATTTTTATTCTACCAAGTGAAGCAACTCAGTTGGGACTTTCTGCCAGCAATGATGAAATGAATGAGATTTCTTCTTTCTATCCTACTGTACATATAAATAACTTTGGAATTATACATATCCTTAGGGCTATGGACTCTCCATTCCCTTAATCTTCAATCCAGTCCTCCTACAGCAATTTTCTGACATCTCTAAGCCTTGACTAAAAATAATATTTGGCTTTTATTTCATCGGAAGATAACCTCTAGCAGTAAAGCAGTTATCAGCCAGTTCTGTTGTTGCAGGTGCATTTGAGACAGGATGCATGAAATCATTTTTATGCTTTCCACCTTTGCTTGTTAATGACTCTCAGGATGCAATTCCTTTTGGTCAGTGGCAAACATTTCCATATTATCCATCGCTCTGAAGAGCCAGTAGTAGACCACTGAGCTGATTGAATTAAAAATGATTCCCTAAGCTTCTGAACCTGGGGCCATCCACAAAGCTAAATGATGTCAGATTCAAGAGAAATAAAATGTGTAAGGTTAGCTGGTGAATCTAAATGAATACTATTTGACTGAAAGGAAAAAAGAATGTGATACAGTTAAATAACACTTTGGGGTCAGCAGTATACATAGATGGCTACAGACTTAGTTTTATAAAAGGATATTCCTTCCTTCCAAATTTGGAACTACATAGTTCTTTGCCACTAGCCTTAGTGGCTAAAGTTAACGGGAATTGTCCAAAACAATTGGAAGGTAGATGGCTTTCACATCACAATTAACAGTGGCTCACTGAATAAACCACAATTGGCAGACTTTGTGTAATACCCCAGTCAAACATTAAGCCAATCCCATCATGTCTTAGAACAATGTGTGAACCAGGTCAGTATAAGCTGTAAACCGCCCCGAGTCTTCGGAATGGGGCGGTATATAAATGTAAAAAATAAATAAATAAATAAATACAAGTACTTTGATACAGGCCTTGAACAAACAGCAATCAGTAACCAGCTATACCATGGAAGCACACATGGAGAAGGAGATACACCCTCACAGGGTCTCACTTATAATACAGCCTCTTAAAGTGGTAGCAGTCAAATAACCCTGCTGACTCAATGCTGATTCATTGCTACCATTGCATCATCATTACAACATTACAATATTACAGCATTACAACCAACATGCTGGCTTCAAACCTTACATGACATTATGGCTTTTTAAAATTATTTGTTAAACTAGCTATAGTGATCTAGTTAGGCCAAAAATCAAAAGTACTGCACAGCTTACTACATAGCTTGTCATAATACATTGTGGTCTTCAAAACACATTATAATATAATGTTTAACTCAATATACATTTATTGTCGGCTGAATGGTTGCTCTGCAAGTTGTTTCCTCTGGAACAAATTTCTTTCCTCTTTATCTATTTTCCATAGACAGTTTGTAAAATCACTAATGTATTTTTTTTTAAAATGTAAAACCCCTCAACGCAATATAACATTTAACCTTATATTTTGTGTGAGGTTACATTAATACTTCTTTCTTTCTGTTTGTATCTGAAAGCACAATATAGCGTTATTAATAACTTGCAGTAGCAGATTAGTGTTTGATAAGAGCGCAGTTGGCATGATGTGGAAATTCAGTCTAGTGACCACCAAGATCAACATTTGCTAAGAACTGCCCAGAGATTTTGAGCATTTGAACTGGGGCTGAAAATTTACCCCTTAATAGGAATTCAAATTTTGATTTTCAAATGTATCATTCAGAACCAGAGCACACACCATGAAGTGGTAGCACCTGATGGAAGCAACTATCTGAAATGGGCGGGCTGAAAATGTACAAATGTCAACTCGCAAGCATTCATGGCCTTTTAAATGCAACGACCAAATACATGCTAAGCATAATTCTGAAACTTTGCCCAGTTACGTACTGTATTCAGATTGGCTTAGTTTGGTCCATTCCATTACTGCTTTTCTTTGTCGTTGTCTTCGAGCTCACAATTGTGGAAGTAGCCTGCAAAGGCACAAGTACCTTTGCAGATTATTCACGGTGTTTCAGACTGAGTCAAAATTAATTCTGTTCTAACTTGGCAAACAAGATGATTCTAGGGTTTCATGTATATTAATTGTCCCACTCAATTATTAAGTTCACTTCAGAGACCTTTGTATGCACAACGCATAAAATTCTAATGGATTCCTCTCCCAGCTTCCTATTGGATTCGTTTGTTCATCTCAGGAATATAAGCTTCACTAAACACAATTTCCATACAATTGCATTGCAGCCTGATTAGCTATCCTACAATCCGCCTTATTTAAAAGCTGTTTCCCTAGATTTATGGAAGCAAAAACCCTCCTGTTTTCTAATAAATAGAAGTTAGGGTGGAACTATCTAAATGGAGTAGGTGAGGTTGGAAGGGGGTCAACTCAGGAAATGCAACTTGTATAGGAGACAGTAATCAAACATAGCTTGCAGAATGCCAATAGAGATACAGAGTTCTCAGAGAGAAGATGCAGTTTTAGTTCTCGTCTCTCAACAGGACTCCTTGCCCTTCTCCCAGAGAGGAAATGGATGCATTTCATTTAGCAACAGGAACAGGGATGGTCTGTCCTCCAGATATAACTGGTTTCAGCAGGAGGAAGTCAGTAGCAAGTAGTCTTTAACTCTTTGAGAGCATTTTTTGAATTCTAGAGCATTTTTTGAATTCTGTACATTATCATGGTAATATGTGGCTTAGGTTTCCAGAAAATAATTGAACGGATGCTTGTGGTATGCTTACCTTCCTAAAGATGGCATTGTGCGTGTATCAACATTAGACTACTTTCAAGCATGAATGGAGGATCATGGCAAAGATAAATAGGTGCCTGAAATATGAATGAGACTGCTTCATGCACAACTGTATACATTCATTGATATTCTGCTTGGCTATTTACTAATTGGACCACTAGTGGCATGCTTTGGATGGATAATTATTAATTCACTCTGGCTTTGTAACCATGCTCCCATAAAAAGCATGATGTTTAAAGTGACGTGGGTTATTTGTTTTCCCTAAAAGTGTGTGATGACTTTTATATCAGAATGCATGAATGAGACACTCTACAGTTCTGCTTCTCTATCCATCAAAAGTAACTCACATTATGTCTTTGTTCATAAGCCATCTAAACTCACTAAAGCTACACAGATAAATGGTCCATGGCTTCATGTCTGCAGGCTATTTTATTTAGTTTCTTTTTTAAACTACCAGGAGGCATTTTGCCTTTCACTTATATCTTTTACTTAGAATTTTAAAACTCTTATTCAAGATGTATTAATTGTGAATGCTATTGTGCATAAAGGCTGAAACCTCATCGGTGCCACTTCCTTAATGTGTTGGATTACAGGTCCCATCACTTCCACCATCTCTCTATTATTTTCAGCCAGCAGTAATACAATTTAGTGAAAGGCATTCCCTGCAGTGGGGAAAGATAACACAACCACAGTCCATCAAAGCAATTTTAAGAACTCCCATCTCTTTGGCACTTGGCTTGCTTTATGTCTGTGGAAAAAGATTCTCTCTAATCTGATTGAAAAGTTATTAACTTGTCAGGGTCTCCTTAGTCCAGGGGTGGACCACTTTTTTATAACTAAAGCTGCCCTTTCAATATTATTTGTGTTTCATTTGGTCACTGAAACCTTTGGGAAGCATTATACTGATATGAAAACATCCCAGGCGGACAGCAGTAGAATTGTAGTCTCACCTGCTATTTAAAAACTGTGTTGGGGTTGGAAAGATTAAGTAAAATAGGATACTAAATATAGACTGTAACAGATGATCATAGCCTAAATACAGGGGGAATCTGCAGTCTATGGAACTTGGGTTGTCCACTCCATTCTATATATTTAAAAATCAAGGAACTTTCAAAACCTTTTTCTCCCATCTTACCAAGGTGGTGTAATGATTGTTTTCATCCATACTTTTTTTCCTTTTATTTTTCTTCTCTTCTTTTTTCTGTTGTTCTTCTTAAACTTTTTAAAATTGAAATTTAAAATTGAGCAGCCTTAGTGTGACCATTAACTCCTACATAGCAAGAAGACAATACCGTTATCTCCACCATATCTTGAAAGGGTATACAGAAATCAAATGGACAATATCATTACTAAAAGCAGCTGAAGGAGCTCAATTATAGCATCAAAGATATGGGCAGGACCTAACAGATCATGCACAAATTTAATTTGGAAGCTAAAGAAGAAGGAAGAGGAAAGAAGGAAAAAGGAAGGGGAGGAGGAGGAGTAGGCCAAGTCATTCCCACAATATGATCTTGAGCATATACCCACCATTTTCTAGGAAAACATCAGAAATTGTTTTGAAGTTCTAAACTTGAGAATCTGATGAACTGTGGAATAAACTGATAGAGGTTATTAATGATGAATATTAAAAAAAAAAGACTGTCAAAGATGAAGAAACAAAACTGGATGACGGAATGAGCTGTGGAAATTCCCAAGAAGAAAAGAGAAGCCAAAGTCAAGGAAGACAAAAATTTAAGGAAGGAACTTAATAAAGAATTTCAGAGAACTTTTATAAGAGACAAGAAGCAGCATTAGAATAACTTCTGTAAAGATATGGAAAATGGAAACACAAATGGAGAAACCAGGTCTTACAGGTCTGAACTCAGAAGGGGGTTCCAATTTCAAGGTGTAATGTTAAACAATGCCATTTGTTCTACCTAGAGTTGTCTTCTCATTGTTCAGCTTCTGGGAAGCCAAATAGTTCCCCTTATTTACAAGGAAGGGTATGTGCTACGCCTGAGATTTTGTGACAAGGAGCTGCAGTAGAATATCATCTGAAGCATGTCAATTTGCTGCTGTCATGCTAAGCAAGCAAGGATTTGAAGAGTTGTCACTGGCTGAAAAACACGAGTGACACCTCTATCATTAGGCCACATTTTTTGTTATGACTGTACAGTGTAGAGGCTGCTTGTAGATCAATTATGATTTTTTTTTCTTTTAATCTAATATTTTGGAAGGGGTATTAGATTTTGGTAGTCTGAGTGCTTTGCATCTTTTTAGTTAAAAGCTGAAATTATTTTTAGGGCTGATGGAATTGTCAAATTGCATTTCTCACACCTCTATTTAAGTCAATTTGTTTTCACATTCATTTGTGATTTTTTTTAAAGTCTGCCTGAAAACTTTTAATAAATCTTGCATCCACATATTTGAGTTGTATATGCTGAAATATATTTTTTCCAAGCACATTTATCAAATTTCATGCACATTTAGACTAGTTTCTCCAATATACAGTTTTGTGTCCATTTTTCATTTTTATCTGATATTTGTATTTGTGTGTAACTTTTTCTTTTTGCTCCTTTTCCAAAAGATCTCTTTTCGAAATTCAGAAAAGCATAACTACCTGAACAATTATATTTGCAGACAGCAGTTTTCACCAATTGGCCTTCTGACCCACGAGAAAGATCATTTTGGGGATTGAAGCACATACACACTTCTGAGCATAGATTGTTTGGGAGGATTAGAAAATATTTGCAAATTACTTAATACAAATAATTCCTCACCAGGCATCTGAAGGCAAAAGAGTCTTATTCCAGCTGGCCCTGTTTAGAATTATTGGTTTCCTAAGGTCCTGGGAAATTATAGGAATTGAAGTCTGGCATATGTACCAAAGGAGCTTTTTCAAAAGGCAACTGGGATTTCTTTGATTTTACTTGAAGACATTTGGGACAGTCATGACCTGCATAACTGAGAATCTCCATAGACATCTGCCCTATGTAGATGGCACTACAGTAGGTGGAAACATAGCTACACACAAGTGCTTCACATCAATTTTAAATATAGTGAATTTCAATGACACCTGTTCACTTATAAGTCATCTATACTTGATAAATCAAATACAGATAATCCTCAAGTTATAAAGATTTGTTTAGTGACCATTTAAAGCTGCAAAAGTACTTCAAAAAATGAGCTCTGACTTCACAGTTATATGACAGTTACAGCATCACCACGGTCATGTTATCAAAAATTGAGCACTTGGCAACTGATATGTATTTGTGACAGTGGGAGTGGCAGTGTTCTGGGATCCCATGATTACCATTTGTAACTTTCTGGCTTCCAACAAGCAAAGTCAATCAGGAAAGCCAGATTTACTTAACAACTGCACGATTCCGCGCGGGCGGTAACGGGATCTTCCCGGTTTGTCCGGGTAACCCCACTCCTGCGCAAGCTGCATTGGTTGCCAGTGGAGTACCGGGTTCGCTTTAAGATTCTGGTAATGACCTTTAAAGCGACCCATGGCATT
>JANHFL010002012.1:13080-31411 GCA_032468155.1 Oxyrhabdium leporinum | reverse complement strand
AAAGAAAGAAAGAAAGAAAGAAAGAAAGAAAGAAAGAAAGAAAGAAAGAAAGAAAGAAAGAAAGAAAGAAAGAGTCTTGCCTTAGCACATGGCCACCAGCAGATGGCAAGGCTCCTCTGGAGGACAAGGGTTTGTTGCTCTCCCTGGTCTCGCCTTCCTCTGCTGGAGACAATGGATCCCCCCAGCCCTGCCCAGGGCACCACAGGTGCCCCTGAAATGAATGATGTTGAGCTGGCCATGCCCCCTCCCACCCATGCCCCCCACCGCCCGAGATCAAACGCAACCCTGATGCGGCCCTCCATGAAATCGAGTTTGACACCCCTGCTCTAGTCTGTTCCAGTTTGTCTGACTACATCTTAAATTGTGTCCAGAAGTAAAATATAAAGTCTCTCTTAAGTCAAGCTTGACTCCTGGTGATTTTATGGATATATCTATATACCAGTGGTTATAATTGCAGGAGTTTCAACAGTTTAAAATAGATAACTTGTTCCAATGATCTCTGACACATCCTTATTCCTCCTTGCTGGAGAATTCAGGGACTTTTGGTCTGAATAGATATTCAGAGTATTACCCCTGGATATCTTTTGAGAGATACATTACTTGTGTTGTCAAATCATATCAACTAATTTGGCGTTCTTTTCATATTTTTGATCTTTACAACTGAGCAGTCTGATTGCTCTTTCTTATGAGGTTGCTTGGAGCTGCAGTTCTTGACAGCCTGAATATGCCTCATGCCATCTCCTCAGTCTGACAGTTTTTGCAACCTTCTTTGGTATGTATCTCTGTTATCTAATGCGGAGGATTGTCATGTATGGTAGCCTGTACATGGCTTAAGCATGACGGAAGTCATAGAAATTCAAGGGCACCGATAAACAAAAGTCATCTGATGGTCCTGCAGAGAGAGAGAGAGAGACAGACAGACAGATAACAAACTAGATCGTTGTCTTTTCTTTGATGTGAAGGGAGGCGGTTTAGAGACACAATAAGTGCCATTATTTATGGTAGATAGTGATCACCTGTAATGAGGCAGGTTAGAATTCCATTAATAGACATGAATGTAGAGATGTTGGTAATCTCACAGTATTATCAGACAATACATTCCAGTTGTAAATGTCATCGTATCACATTTGTTGCTACCGGTATATAATTCCTATGTAACAGTTTTGGGGATATATAGTATAACCCATAACTTTGTTTAATTTGGGGGTGTGTGTATTCCTTTGGCCAGGAGCTTGGTGATGATCACTCTTAGTGCATGCCAATAAAAGGATACTTTCTTGTATTCATCTCTAAACTTTTTGGTTCCTCAATTAAAGCAGGCATTTTTTGCCACAACTGCAGACAAAATATTTATAATCATATACAGTACAAAGTTTCTTCTTGGACTTCATTCATCAGATGTTCTCCTTATTTGTGTTAAAGCTAACAACCCCAAGAACATGATGTGGTTGAATGAGGCATACTTTCGCTGATAAAATCTTGACTTGGAAGAAACAATTTTTAAATTCATTGGGATGAACCTCTATATAAATATTGTTAAGATTGCAACCTCTGAGTACTATTCTTGCAAATTCTTTATATATCTTTACTGTTTAACTTCATGTGCTACATTCTTTTTTAATTCACTGCAATAATTAGCCATGGGCAAAATACCAATAAAATGTCTACATTATACTAACCTCCAAATTATTTTATGTTCTGACAATCTAGGCATGAAAAAAGAACGTTCTTTGTCCTGAAACTGGTTTTCTACAAATGTTTATTTTCTGAAGTGTTCTATGCCTCCCTTCAGCATAGCCCAGGGCAGCTTACATTAAAATATAAAACACAGTAAACCAGAACTAACATCATAAAACAATAGGAACTAGAGTTACAAAATTCTGTACAATTCAGCAGGGTAAATAAAGTGCCCCACAGTGAACTTAACACCAAAAGGTCTTCTGTGCTAAAATAGTAGAAGATAACTTAGAAGACATTTTATAAATGAAAGTTTCTTCCCTGGTTGCCATCTACTGATTACAAATGTTAGAATTTGGACAGTGCTAATCATCAATATTAGAAGAATTCTGGTGATCAAAGGTCTATATTAATATATACTTAATACCTAACGAGAGATAGAGAATGATTTGAGTTCCCCAAAAGGCCAGGAACACATGCTGACAATATCTTCCCTAGCTGTGTCTTGGATAGCGAGATTGCATCTAATTTGCATCCTGTAAAAGAGGTTACAATACTCTGGTAAGTTACTACAGTATATGGGATTACCTTTGATTCTAAAGTTGTGGGGGGAGGG
Source organism: Oxyrhabdium leporinum (assembly GCA_032468155.1). Lineage (NCBI taxonomy): Eukaryota > Metazoa > Chordata > Lepidosauria > Squamata > Cyclocoridae > Oxyrhabdium > Oxyrhabdium leporinum. The sequence goes on along the minus strand of JANHFL010002012.1, from coordinate 29,118 downwards.
AAACTAAGATTATGGAATTCTTGGGCCTCTCTCAGCTTGTTTGTTTGCTTGCAGATGTTTCATTGCCCAACTAGGTAGCATGCTGATGATGTTACCTAGTTGGGCAATGAAACATCTGCAAGCAAACAGCCAAGCACAGGAGAGCACCAAGAATTCCACTGTTCGACCTGGAGAAGAATATTCTATTTAAACTGAGACGGCATATGTTGCATTATTAACAAATTAAGATGAATTATTTTGCACTATGAATAATTGCTCAACCCAGATGAATTCATTTTCTTTCTTTTGTTGATGGCCTCCCAGCAGCTTCTATAAAGGAAACCAGAAGAACCTCCCGGTGTGTGGTCAAATGCCTGCTGCTTAGAGTTTCATGACTGTGCCTAGAGTCTGTTTTCCGATTGTTTCAGCTGTTGTGCACATATTCTATGTGAATTCTACCTTTCCCATTCCGCCCTTGATTTCAAACAAGGCCCAACTTGCTCCGGATATTTATACCACCTGCTGAAAAGAGCTCATCTATCTGAATCCAGCAATTTTGCACTTCACTGCAAACCTCTTCAGCTTTGAGGAAATAATGTGTAATCTGAGGTTTGTGCTTGTGAAAAGCAGTTCTAAAGAGCCATTGCTGGTAGATGAAGAAAATACGTTTCACAAAGAAAACGATCATCTGTATGGTTTGAGTCTGTTATCACAGGGCTGCTCTCGCTGAAATGGTGCCCTGATATGCTTTCAAGTAGCAGTCTAGTGCATATAGAACATGAAGGATCAGTGCTACGGTTCTGAAGAAACCCTGGGTTTCAGATCTTTGGCTTACAAGAGTTCATTTAGTGACCATTGAACAACAGCACTGAAAAAAGTGGCTTATGACCGTTTTTCATACTCACAACCATAGCAGCCTCCCCGTGGTCACGTGACCCAAATTCAGACGCTTGACAGTGGACTCAAATTTATCACAGTTGCAGTGTCCCGGGGTTATGTGTTCACCTTTTGTACCGTCTGACAAGCAAAGCCAATGGGGAAGCCAGATTCACTTAACAACTGTGTTGCTAGTTTGACAACTGCAGTGATTCACTTAGCAACGGTGGTGAGAAAGGTTGTAAAATGGGGCAAAATTAACTTGAGAAATGTCTCGCTTAGCAACTAGAAATTTTGGGCTTGGTTGTGGTCGTAACCTATCCTGAGACTGCTTCCATGAAACCTGAGGTAGAACTGTCAAAGACGCAGCCTTTGAGCACTATTCCAGCAAGGAATTAGCATCCTTGCTAGCCTTATAGTCCATCAAACAAGTTTATAAGTGAGGCAGTATACTCACAAAGAAGTGATTGTATAAAGCAGAGATCCCTAACCCCCGGTCCATGGACCAGCACTGGACTGCGGTATGCCAGAAACTGAGCTGCGCAAACAAGCGAGGTCTCATCCGTGGGATGCAGGCAGCACACAAAACCCTCCAGTCCGCGGGAAAATCTCTCCCCTCAGAACTGATCCCTGGTGCCCAAAAGGTTGGGGCCTGCTGGTATAAATGGATTTCAGCTGGAGGAATGCCTCTTTAAAACTACATTTTTCTCAAGAAGATAGGGTTTGGATAAATTGAGGAGCTCAGCTACATTCTTGATATTGGTTTCCTGCACCTTGAGACCTCCCTGTCTGAAAATATCCTGGTCCGAGTTCTTTTCTTACTCAGAATCTTGATCTGAAATGGAAGCTTTTGTGTTTCCTGACTTTCTGCTGATGCTGCTTCTTAAATCTGTATCTTTTTGCCTCTTTTGTGGGTTTTGCTAGGTTGCAGCCCTGTTAGTTCCTGCCTTGAGAGCAATAGCATCCGCCATCTTGTCTATAGACAATAGAAAAGCAATATGGGTGTACACAGAGATGCCTGTGAGGCAGAGCCAATAGGTTCACAGAATCATAGGAAATCTGAAGCCTCAGCTGAGAATAACCAGATGACTGGACACTTTTTGAGAGAAAGTTGAAGACATTCAGTCCCAATCACACTAGGTCTTACTGGTGGCCAAGGATACACAATTTCTATTCTGTAATATTTGAGGCATCAATCAGTCCATCAAGATGCTGTAAAAAAATATCTCTCTATTCCTTACTGGAAAGTGCGGGGTTTAAAAAGTCTTCGAGGTTTGACTCACACACAGACTTTTCTTCTGTTGTGAAACACACTGGAAGTTATAAACTGCATATAAGACATTGTCTACATTGCTATTGCTGTTCTTGTTAAACTAGATCATTGTTTTAAGGCACTACTATTTGTTTTATTTTGCTGGCTCCAACTGGTTCCATTCCTTGCCTCAGAGGTTTTATTTGGACAATATACATCAGCCATGGAGTTTGGAGTGATCTCCTACATACAATAAGAACAGGTGTATAATGTGAAGGATAATAGCTCAGTGGTAGACCATATACATTACATACAGAAAATCCCAGGTGAGTTTCCAAGTACCTCCACTTGGAACATGCCCTGACTGAAAACTTCTTGATAGGATAGCAGTGTAACATGGTATAGGATTTAATACTGTACAAGTTTAGGGCACTGGTTCTCAACCCAAAGGCTTTTTGAGATATGTATGACCTTCAAGAATTGTAGGAAATGAAGCTCTTTGAGATGGGAACCAATGGATCTTGAGCTGTGTCTTGAAGGAGAACAGCGAAATATTCATTGCCGAGAAAAGGTGGGGAAAAAAAGCCACAGACAGACAAGACGGATATAAGCTTTTCTCTCACCTTTCCTAACGCGCGCGCGCGCGCACACACACACACACACACACACACACACACACACACGGGCTGCAGAAATAAATTTTCTGTTTGACTATTTCTTAATTCTTGCCTGCAAGAAAGGTTAATTTTTTGCCAATCTTGTACAGGTAACCCTTAATTTAATGACCACAATTGAGCCCAACATTTGTTAAGTGAATTTTTGCCCCATTTTACAACCATTCTTGCCACTGTTGTTAAGTGAATCACTGCAGTTTCTAAGCTAGTGACATGGTTGTTAAATGAGTCTGGCTTCCCCATTGACTTGGCTTGCCAGAAGGTTCCGAAAGAGGATCACATAAATCATAAGTCACTTTTTTTCAGGGCCTTTGTAAATTCAAATGGTCCCTAAACGAACCGTTGAGGACTACTTGTATCTATGAGATTTTTACCAAGCCATTTGGAAGAAAGGGTTCAGTGAGTGGAAAGCCAAATATCACAGTTGTCCCTGATGTAAAAATTTTTTACAGAAACTTCCCAAAAGAACGTAGGCATCCCTAAGATGGCTCAGAGTGGGGAAAAGCAGCTAGGATGGGAAATACAATTTTGACCACATTATATAGATTGTCGGTAACGGCATCTTCTGTGTAGTACATAATGCCATTTTGATTCTTCCAAATATAAAGCATATTTTGGTGACTTTGCTATGGGTGATGAAAATATTTCATATGCATAATACAGCTGAGACATTTATAGACACCGAGAAATCTGTTCCAAGCAAACTAGTCAAACATTGCCTTGCAGTCAGTCCAATATTGGGGAAAGATGAAAGAGCATACAAACAGTATGCCGTAGATAGGAGACTGAACACTGAATGTATCACAATAATGAGTACAATGCCAATGACAGCTGTGTAGCCACTTCTTTGGAAAGAAGCTGAGAATCTCCTCAAATGTCGCTGATCTTAGAATAGAATTTATATTTAACAAAGATACAAATGGTCATTGGATAAAGCACTGTGGAGTTATTTTTTTTTGTGGGGAAAGCAAAGCAATCTGAAAGCAAAATATAAACTTTTAGTTAGTAGCAGTAAAATATGGGCTTGGATGCCATTTTCCCCATAAAATCAACTTACTGCTTTGGTCCCACTGCACTGTGATTAGCTCTTTCTCCATAGCTTTTAAGACGTTATGTGACAATGCAAAGAGATATGGCAATTGGAAGAGTCAGTGTTGATGGGAATAAGTAGTCATGGTTATCTGGCAACGTCAATATATTACTGTCAGACAACAAGTGCTGAGTGTTGGTGTTGACAGGTGAGGATATCCAAGCAGAGTGTGATTGTCATAAAGAGATACATTCAGATGCTTATGTACTGTGTTTTTTTCTTCAGAACTCTGACAAAATATAGGGCCTATCAGTTTCTTTATTTGTAATGTCAGACAAAATTTGAGCAAGCAGTCAATGATGGTTAATGCTTAACTATTGTTACAAAGAGATTTATGGTCTGATTTCTTCTGACCAGAACTGAAAAGGAAAAGTTGAAGTTGACCGCTAAGGTAATATAATTTGACCTCATTGTTAAATCATTTAAGTTTCCACATGCATCAGGTAGTTCTCGTATGATCAATGTATGTGTTCAGCTAGAAATTCAGCTGCCCCTTTCATCTCAAATGATATTAATGGTATAATTAGTGTTCTCTATATTGTAAGGCTTTATAATCATTTGGAATATGATTGAGCATGGCAGAGGCATTGAAGGGAATATATTGCTCTAATTCATTCTTTGAGCAAATCTACAACGCTGTGAAGTCTGTGGCATAATGCACTTCTCCAAAAATACCTGATATTTTAAAAATATACTGAGATGAGGACATTCATCCTTCCTAGACTAGACTATGTCATGATATAATGTGCTTGATTCTGACTTGTCTGTAAATAAATCTGCTTATTTATTAAGTTTTGTATGCTGCCTATCATCGGGATTCTAAGTAGCTTAGAATCACGCAATAAAATCCAATAAACTATAAGCATTTTATAAAACTAAACCATTAAAACCAATAAATAAGATTAATAAAAACTGCTGCTCTCAACAGGCAGATCCAAATGTTGTGGAACCAATCTGGGTTGATCAACAGGACCAGAAGCTTAGTCTTCCAAGCTTTCGGATTCATGGTGGAGCCCATCCTCAGGGAACTTCTCTCTATGGAATGTGTGCTTTGGGCTATACTATGCTAGTATTTATGTGGTGCCTGGTTGTGTGTGACTTTTTATTTGTTAATTGGGGTGCTGATGGCCAGCTATTAAATCATTAACTGTTGTTTCTTGGTGCTGCCATTCCTGGCTCCTGAGTACCTGAGAAGCTAGTGGTAAAGCAGCACTCCTGTTGACTGACAAGAGGCCTGTTTCCTAGATTTCAGTCATTTCCCTGGCTATTTTTGTACCTGCTCAGCCAACAATCTGAAAATGAATGTACGTCCTAGTTAATTGCCATGTGAGGCTACCAACCAGATCCAAATGTATTCTGGAAGACTGAATTTGTAGTGATTTCACCCCTAGTGATTGCTAAACTCTGGCTTGACTTAGCAATAGCACTTAGATTTATATATCACTTTACAGTGCTTTATAATCCTCTCTAAGCAGTTTACAGAGTCAGCATATTGCACCCAACAATTTGGGTTCTCATTTTACCGACCTCAGAGGGATGGAAGGCTGAGTCAACCTTGAGCCTGGTGAGATTTGAACCGTCAAATTACAGGAAGCTGGCAGTCAGCAGAAGTAGCTGATGTCTTTCACAAAGATAGTCAGTGCTAGTTTATTCAACCAACTGTGATTAAACAATTCATGGTTTACTGTAGAAGCATTTTCTGTTTGCCTTGTGAGAAAATATGTGTATTTCACATGAGGAATGGAAGTAACCATTTCAAATTGCTCAGATCGATTTTATCTTGGAGAAAACCTCAGGGATGTTTTACAGCAAGAAAGATTTCCGGCTTACATGAATGGTCTGTGAATGAGAATCATTTTGAAATTGTATCTTTCCCCCCTTCATCTTCATTTCACTTTTAAAAAAAGAAATGAAGCAAAGCTGAATAAATAGACTATTTAGCTAGTTTAATAAAGGTATAATTAACAGCCACACTTTCCGGATTTATTGGTGGATTTCAGTAAGTCAGAGTTAACAGTACAATTACATTTATATTCCTGGGTAGGACGATGCCAGTGTGAGAGAAAATAATGTTGATCCTGCCAGAGATGTTCTACAGGATCAATATCATATTTTCTGGCATAATCACAATCAGGGATATTACAGCTCTTGCTCTGGGAATTAATAACTCATCACATGACAGATCATATCTTATTCAAGTTCTTCTGCTGTTTAAGCACAAGTGTGTGTGTGTGTGTGTGTGTGTGTGTGTGAGAGGGAAAATGTGATGTGCATGGACAGTCTTGATTTCTTTCCTTCCCAAATTCTATATGATATGCAGAAATACCCAGTCTAATATTTTACAAAGAGCATAAGCTCAATGAATGTTACACTTGCATTCTCCTTGAAATCAAATCACCTAGAGGCTATATGATTTTTGGAATTATTTTTTGTGCTTCCATCTTGAGTCTGTTTTCATTAAACTGAAAACCAAACTGAGGTTGAAGGGCAGGAATGTAAGATTTCCATACACAATTAACATTCTGGACAAAGCAGAGAGACGTTTCATGTGTTTCCTGCTAGGAATAGCCTGTTTGCTTGCCAGATTTTCTTGTCACCTTGGTTTGGATATGCCTGATACAGATGGTTTTTCTCAAATATGGGCTTTTGTACATAAACAAAAAGCAGATTCATCCTGATTTCTCCCTCTCAGAGAGGGTGAGGCTTTGTTCTTTTGAAAGTTATTGAAATTATGGGAAAGAGCTCTTCAGCTTCTGATGAATGAATGAAAGAAGGACTGAAAGAAGGAAGGAAGGGACTGAAAGAAGGAAGGAAGGAAAGAAAAAGAGAGAAAAAGAAAGAAAATTTCCAATTAATAATTGAAAAGGAAATCTAATTCTAGGATAGTCTCCCCTTTAGAAGAATAGGAAAAAAGTTTGATAAAAAACACATTATATTTTATATTTATGTCTATATACTTAAATTGCATATTTAGCTTGCAGTCCTAACTTGCCTATACCAGGCTGGTCTTCAGAAAATAACTATTGCGAACTTTCTGGAGCCAAGATGACTGAAGAAGTAATTGAACTAATACAACATGAAAAGTCCAACTACTGGACCAAATATACAGTTAAACCCAAGATGGTGGAAGAGATGGCCCAGAGGGGGCAATGGAAATTTGCTATGTGACCATCCAAAGGCGGTCGTATTACCGTAAGGAATCTGGCAAGTTATGATTAATCCAAGGGTTACACCACTTTAATGACAGTTGCATCATGTCAGGCATAACCCAGCCCATGACCGGGGACAAGTTTTGTCAGATGTTTCTCTAGATGTTTCATATCTGGAAAAGCTTAACAGAACTGTCCAAAGGGAAAGTCCAAGTAAATTAGGTTGAATATAAAAGCCAGGAGCCATGGACATCTACAAGCAGTTATCCCTAAATTCAGTATGGATGATGTTTCAGTCATGATGTCAATGAATATAATAGTGGACAAATATCCAGTAGTGGCCTGGAAAGATACTGGAGCCAAGTCTCTATTGTATATGCCTTATAGGTTGGAGTTCAGGCACCCGATCTACCATCATGATACAGTCTCATCCAGAGTCATATATTGTGGCATTTAGATAATATTGCTGTGGACACCTGGGAGAAAGATTTCCTATAGAGATGTCAGAAGTCCCCAGGAACAATCCAGAGGAGTTTAGAAGGCAACAAAAAGGAACCTGTCTAAGATTCAAGTTGATATGAAGATCAACCTCTATGTCTCAGCAAAGCTCAGAACTCCATCAAAAGGACTATTGCATCAGAGGTTCATGGGGAGGGATCCAAACTTCAGAAACAGTTCATTCTGTAAGTTGGCACGGATACCTAAATGGCTACATAAAGATAGAAGAACCAAAGAAAGGTTAAAGCAAAATTTTCATTAGATTAGATATGGCAAGCATGTCACTGAGTCACTGATGATGTGTGTTTGCCAGAAGACAAGGTGAAGTCACCTTTACAGTCCTTTTCTGACAGTTGCATCCTAGGATGTATCCAATCCAAGACTCCTTGGAGGAAGCAGTGGAGTTGAGCCACGGTGGCACAGTGTTAGAGTGCTGTACTGCAGGCTACTTCTGCTGACTGCCGGCTACCTGCAATTTGGCAGTTCAAATCTCACCACGTTCAAGGTTGACTTAGCCTTCCATCCTTCTGAGGTGGGCAAAATGAGGACTCAAATTGTTGGGGGCAATATGCTGACTCTGTAAACTGCTTAGAGAGGGCTGTAAAGCACTGTGAAGTGGTATATAAGTTTAAGTGCCATTGCCATTGCCACTTCCTTGTTCAGCATCTTTTCTGGCTCCCCTGTTTGTGGGGGTACACTTTTCTTTCAAAAATATCTCCTCTTCACATTTTATCTTCTAAAGACCCATAGCCAGGGATGTGATGATGACATCAGAGAACGGCTTGGATTGGGGTAATTAAGTGGAAAAATGAGACATTTTTTATTTTAGATTAAACACGGATAAAAATCATATAATTGAAAACAATATTTTCTCAGTTGAGATTTAGCAATATGAGGTAAGGATGCTCTGGAATCTATAAAAATAGGATTTGGGGATCATGAAGCTGTACAGCCACAAACTGAAGGTTTGTCATCTCTGTCATGGACAACGAGCTAGATTACAAATGTTACTAATTTCAAATAGTTCTGTGACTGTGATGCCTATGAATGAATCTTTATATATTGAGAATAATCAAAACCAGCAAAATGCTTGAACAGCTGATTTCCCTTGGAATGTTGATACTTCACACTAATCTCTTTTTAAAGTTTATATTTAGGAACCATATACAATATATTTCAAATATTTGAATAAACGGTCACTGTTATTGTTTTATTTATTCTATCTATTCAAATAAAATATGTGAGAGGTGCCAATTTAGTTTTGGCAGACAATATTTAACTGGAGTCCAGATAAGTTAGATTTTCTGTACAGGGTTGCCAGTTTTAAAAGCTTTGACTGGTTGGTGCCTGGAAATTTAAAGGTTGGAATAAATGCCAAAGACATATTTAAAATATTTTTAGACCACCATATCTTAGCAGATACTACCATATCTTAGTAGATACTACCATTTAGTTTCATTTTAAGATCTAAGAAACTAAGGCTAACAGCAATCTATAAACAAACCTGTTAAAGTTACAGATGTTGGGAAAAGTCACCATGAGATTACTTTCTAAACATCCTTTCTCAAGGAACATTAGGTCTGTTCCTGAATTCACTGGAAAAAATATAGTCAAATATAAAGTTTAGCCTAAGATAACTTATGTTAAATCCTTGCTCAATCATAAATGTCATTGGATATATTTAGTGTATCTATTGCGTCCTTATCTCAAAGGTGCTTTTTCAAGAGGCAACTGGACTTTGTTTTTTCTTGAAGACGTTTCGCTTTTCATCCAAAAAGCTACATCACCACCATCATCATCATCATTTTGTTATTACACAAATGTGAATTTGCAAACCATTCCTTTCTTTAAGGCAATTATCTGTACTTGAACTCATGCATATCAATTCCAGGTTCAAAACTCAAGTTAGGTTCCATCAACAATGTTTCAGTCTTAATTATTGGCACATGGGAACCAGATCAGTCCATCAGCTTCACTCCTCTGAAATGGAGGTGGGAGTGGGGCAGACTAATGTTGGATATTTCTTTTTCATTATTACTTTTTTTGTTAACGACTTGGAGATATACTACTGTCAGCTGTGCAGTTCTGATTTTCCCAAATAATCTTTCTTTGGGGAACATATAACATTAAGAATTACTGCTGAGTAATATTGCTGCAATGAAACAGGAAAAGGATTAGACCCTTAATTTCTAATGCCAAAGCTTAATTGTTTTTTTTCAGTGGCAGAGAGATCAAGTTTGTCCAAGGATGCTTAGGGCCTGGCCAGATCATGGGTCAAATTTGAACTACTGTACAGCTAAAAAGATAGAAGTTACTAACTCAGAATAGAGAGGAATGGCTGTTACAGCTGTCACTGGACCTCAACAATTTATTTTACTCCTTCTGAGAACAGTGGCTAGTAATTAGCATTAGATGTTTCTTGAGTTTCCCCAGAGCAGATACAAAGTTAGATCTTGACGCTGAGTGAACAGCCTGGCTGCAAATTTGTACAGCTGTTGTCAGGAAGGAAACTGACCAAGCTGAGAATGGCCTTTCAATGCCTGTGTCAATGTAATTAATGGAAGAGGACAAAGGTTCTGCTTTTCACAGTGTGCTATGTTGTTGTTGGAATTCAATAAAGTTTATAGCAGGGGGGTAATAACCCTCCTAACTCCATGGGCTGACACTTTTACTTCTTGTCAATAAAACACATTTACTTTGTGTCCTGAAATATATTTACCTGTCTCTCAAAAGGACAATCCTTTAAATCATTAATCCAGAAATTGCTGCCAAGCTAAAGACTGATAGTTAAATATACACTATTTGGAAACTTTTGGATCATTCCAGTAAGGAAAGACAAGCCAAAGCAAGAGAATAAAGGGAAAAGGGAAGAGGGTAGAAGAATGGACTCCTGGCTATAAAATCCAGGCTTTAGATGCACTGGGCATTGCATCATAAAAATAAACCATACAAAGATATTTTTCTGGATGCACAAGGCACTGATCCAATCCAAGACTAATCCTATGGGCTTGGGTGAGTTTAATTTAGCCTCAACCAAATGGGCAGGCACACAATAGGGTTTTTCATAAACATGTATAGGGGTTAAGGATTAGGCTGTAAATAGGTGGTTGGTGATGTTCAAATAAGGGGATTGCAATTAGGAATAGCATTTAGCAATTGCCTGACACTGCTCCAAATAATCCAAATTGTATTACCCAGTAAGGCTGCAAATGGAGTTTGACTGCAAAGTTGATGATTCCTTCCTCAGCTCTTCATTTGAATGATCAAGGCCAGTTATTCTGTAGTAACCTGTGGCCTCGATGATATCATATCTTCTTGCAACAGCTTGTTTTTTCTGCCTCTGTTGACTAATCCCAGCAATCCCATCTGATGTTATCAAGTTGTATTAGTAATCAAAGGGTCCTTTCCAAGATAGGCTATGCTGGAATCTCAGAAAATTAGTCATAAAGCAGCAAAGCTACATGACCCCATAAGGGTAAGTCAATCATTATTTTTCTGAATTCTTTCTTGAGGCACCATCGTTTCCCCATGTTTCCCTGTTCAGCTCAGCACCCCATTTGATACTGTGGGAAGAAATATCCATCTGGTTCAGTTCCAATCTGGGAGAAAGGCCCTGGAGCCAAAATGGAGGCTCATTGGAAAGATGGTTTAATGATGAAACAGAACCACATGGATTCTGGTGTAGCTGACGAGTTGAGAGTGGGGGCGGCGGGTTATACCTTCTCTTGGGCTTTGCACTTGAGCTTCCTGTTCCTCTGCAAGAACATGTGTTTCATTGGCTGTTGTAGGGGTTATGTAGGGGTCATAGATGGCTCTATAGGTTGTCTGAGCTCCCATGTTTTGTTGAAGTTTGCTAGGGGTGATGCAATGCTTGTGTTCCAAAAGGGTGTTGGGTAATTCCTATTGTGGCTTCCTGTTCTGGCTCTTGGGTGAGGGTATTTGCTTATGGATAGAGTTACCTAGATTCTTGGCTTTTTTCAATAAGCTTTTTATTTCTTAAGTGCTGACATCTGCTGAATTCTATTAAAAAAGATGGGGGCTGCTTTCTGTCTCCAAGAGCATGTTTGTCCATTCCTCCTTTAGGGAAATATAATATTCTGCCTTTTTAATATTTCCTAAAACATTTCATTCTTCTAGGAGAGGGTGGGTGACAACTTTCTACAATACCGTCAATGAGGAGATGCTTCCCAGAAGGTCAACCAACTATGTCAGTCCTCCTGGCACCTTATAAGACCCTAATGATGAGATGCTTCACAGGATTCTTTTCCCCAGTGGAAAGACAACAATTGTTCTTCAGTTGTATACCAAGCCTGCAACTAGGGAAACAAATGGAAAAGTAAGAATTTACTTTTTAAAATAGCATGTGATTTTTTTAAAATTTTTAAATAAGAGAAAGATAACTTTCTGCAATGGTTCAGCCAATTTCTCACTAGGCACCTTGTTAGACAATCCAGAGTTATTATGTTGTCTTTTCTTCATCCTGTTATTTTTGCTCTAAATAAAGATATAGAAGCCTGGGATATTTTAGTGATTTATTGTGCTCAATCCTTGAAGCTATTCTGCTGAAAATTTGGCAGAATTACTGTCCTTTAAATGTCTATCATCCCTGCTGTTTTTACCCCATTTCCCGGAAAGGAAGTAGCTTCAGGTGTTTGGAACTGTTTCTATTACAGCCTGTGGATTATTCTTTTTTTTCCCCAACTCAATCTGGAAGCAGTTTGAATCAAGTCATGGTCTCTCCACATCTTATATTTCCCTTCTGATTCAACTAATGACTGATTTTCACAGGCTTGACTTTAATATCTGTAACAAAGTGAAATGTTATTAAAACTTGCTTCACCATCAGATTAAATAAATGAAAATACCCAGTTTTAATAGCCTTCTTTCCAACATCACCAAAGGCAAGAGCACAATCTTAATTGTTATGTATGGGGCAATATAGACATTAACACCTTGCTGCTCCCCTGCAGTTCCCTTAAAAAATTAACAACAGAGAGTAAAATTGCAACAGGCACATCACATTGAATATTATGTTCATGACTCTTACAAACAAGTCATAATTAGGTTCAGCAACTTTTCTTTGCAAAGAATTTCTTTGTGTAACTCTCTATATAGGAAAAAGTAAATTTAGGGCATTGTGAGCAACAGAGTTTTGTGAAAGCACCTATGTTAGAATACCAGTGTACCTAATGAATTAGTTCTGCCTGATTTGCTCATGTAACTACCACCTGCATTAAGCCTCAAGCAGTTACACTAGTGAAAAGGGAAAAGCAACAGCAGGAACAGCTTGTTCTTGCAGGGCACAAGTGGAGCAGGTGTTCTCTCAAGGGGTATGACTTGGGCTGCTATTCCTATGGTCCCTACTGAAAAAATGATGTAGAAGGATCTTGACAGATTTGAACATTGGATGCTATCTAACAGAATGAAATTCAATGGTGAAAAAAGTAAGATTCTATATTTACACAAGAAAAACCAAATGGACAGGTTCATTACAGGTGGTACCTCACTCAATAGTAATAACTGTGAGAGGGACGTTGGAGTCCTAGTGGACAATCACTTAAATATGAGCCAGCAGTGTGCTGCAACCACAAAAAGAGCCAACACAATTCTTGGCTGCATTAACAGATAGAATCAAGATCATGTGAAATGTTAATACTATTATATAATATCTTGGTAAGGCCACACTTAGAATACTGCATCCAGTTTTGGTTGCCATGATGTAAAAAAAATTGTTGAGACTCTTGAAAGAGTGCACAGAAGAGCAACAAAGATGATTAGGGGACTGGAGGCTAAAACATATAAAGAACGGTTGCTGAAATTGGGTATGTCTAATTTAATGAAAAGAAGGACTAGGGGTGACATGATAGCAGTTCCAATATCCAAGGGGCTGCCACAAAGAAGAGGAAGTCAACCTATTCTCCAAAACACCTGAAGGGAAGCAATGGATGGAAACAAATCAAGGAGAGAAGTAACCTAGAACTAAGGAGGAATTTTCTGACAGAACAGTTAATCAGTGGAACAACTTGCCTCCAGAAGTTGTGGGTACTGCAAGACTGGAAGTTTGTAAGCAGAGATTAGACAACCATTTGTCTGAAATGATACAGGGTTTCCTGTCTGAGCAGGGGGTCAGACTAGAAGACCTCCAAGTCCCTTACAACTTTGTTCTGTATTTTTTTGTCAATAGCAGTGGAATATACTTTGAAATTCTCTCCTATTTGATTAAACCGTTTCTTCACATTATCTGCTAAAGCCATAATCCTGGGAGCAACTGTTAATAATTATCTCATGCCTTCAGAGATTTTCTTCTTTCCGAGAGTGAGTTTTTTACTCATGCAGACATTCTTTTTCAAATATATCTTCTGGAAAGGTTGCAATGAATTAGCTATTATTTCCCTTATTACAAAACTTGCTCTTACTCGTTTCTAGCCTTGTTAATACTTGAAAAAAAAATTGCTTGACAAATGCTGCTTTAAATTACAGAATATTTTCCTCTTGAATTTTTTTCAAGATTTCATATTTTTCACAATGCATTCAGTCATAATACTGATGGGTGTTATATTCCTAGAGAACAATGACCATTTGCTGAGAAATAAGAGACTGAATTTTATCTTTTAAATCTGTGAAAAAATGTAAATTCTCTCATTTGTCTTGCTATTGTCCCACATCTTATTTTTACACATACACACACACGAACCGGTTGTGCTACTTGAAATCACCAGTCCATTACATAGTAAATTACTTAAACGGCATCCAAAAATAATTTTGCACATTTGTGGTACACATCAATTTGTGGTACACATCTGTACACATTGCTGCACAGAATTGTGTAACTATACTTCACTCTTTCTTTGAATTGTTTTTCAGTTCTATTGCTGATTAATTTAGTATGACTTGGAAGAGTATAGGTTTGAGACCCTGTCCTTTAGCTTCTTGTTCAGATAACTAGTATTGTTCATTATGATGATAATTCTCTTGCAGCAATGACAGGTAGATTAAGTATAAATTAGGGATTCTATGAAATATAATTATATAAAGGAAGAGACAATTATAGTCAATATATAGGGAGACTTGGATTCAACCCCATTCTTCTACCCAAGGAAATGCCACTTTGGAAGGCAAGATATAAATCTTACAAATGAATAAAATAAGTTATATAAGTCAGTTAATAAGTAGCATCAGAAGAAATGTTCTGTTTTTGCCTGAATGAGGTGAAGTTCTGTATGAATGAGCAGAATATGTAAAAAGTTGTTTCTTACAGAGCTACATGTACAAAACCCTATTTCTGTTTCTGTGCTGAATTACAGGAAGGAATATTTAGCTTGTCAAAGTCTCCCCACCGCCCGTTTGTTTTAGATATTTTGTTCTTTTTGCCCTCTCCTACAGCCAACTCTTATCCACTTTGCTAAATTCTCCCTGCTTTGTGGCTGCCTACTTGCACTCATTATCCACTTAATGTCTTCCTTGAACTTTTTTTACAACTGATGAAAGACTCATTAGCATTTTGGTTCCTTCTTGTAAAAACATATTATTGAGTGGCAAAGTATTCATAAGTGGACAGGTTTGCACTGACTGGACAGACAAGGAAACCTTTGGGTCCTTGACTAAGCAAATACTCCAAATTTTCTGCTTTGTTATAGTCTCTTCCTATTCTTCCCTTCAGGGACCCTTTATTGTCCCTTCTTATACAAGTGGCCATCTTTTCAAAATCACCAAGCATGTCCTATTTTCATGTAGGAACGTACAGGTATCCTCCAACTCTTTTGAGTACTTCTCTAAAAACTGTCTTCCCAAGCCTGATATTATTACTTTTCTTTGAGAATACATATTTTTTTGGATGCATAAGAAAAACTCTCACTTAACTCAATTAGCTATTTAGCATATCTACCTCATATCTGGTACTTGGGGGTGGCAGAATGTTAGTTTTTCTTCAGACAAAGTTCATGATTTTTCAGTAACATAAATACGCTTTTTAGTAGTTTAACTGGCCAAATATAAGATTTTTGAGACTATATATATTTCCTTTTTTTCCTTTTTAAAGAGATTGCATCACTTCCCATGTCTTCTAAATAATAAGTGTAGATGTGCTTGTGCAAGTAGATTAAATTCTCTCCGCATAACAATAACAGAAAAATATATTTCTTTTTTCATCTTTTATGCACATATCAAATTGATTTCTGGATGCAATAATTTCTCTTCCAAAACCAGGATCCAGAAAATACTAAAAAAAAAAGTATTTAATGTTAAAGATTAACACTGAATTTGTATTTCTCCCATTCTCTTACAGAGTATTAATAACAGGGATTTTAGATAAGCCTGCTGCTAAACAACATACTATACTTTTGTTATTCACTTCAATTTCAAAAGCAGAGTATGCTAGAATGATATTAAAACAAGTGGAGATAATGCTACATCAATACTTGAAGGAACTGGAATTACCAATACCATCAGAGGTGAAATCTAGCCAGTTCGCACCAGTTCGGGCGAACCGGCAGGGAAAATTTTGATTGGTTCGGAGAACCG
>JANHFL010002010.1:192154-203119 GCA_032468155.1 Oxyrhabdium leporinum | reverse complement strand
ATAAGCTGTAAACCGCCCCGAGTCTTCGGAATGGGGCGGTATATAAATGTAAAAATAAATAAAATAAATAAATAAACTATATTTACTAGTGGTAACTCTGTTCAAAATCAATTGAATGCCTGAACATTTATTCTATTTGATTTAATACTTACAGAAATGTTGTATGCTGGTTGTAGAGTCACCGGTACTGACATCTTTCCTTGAAGATTTAATTTGGTTAAGTAAAATATCTTTTCTCCTAAAATTCTTTCTCTTTTTACACGACGTATACTGTATAGTCTAAAGCGTACTGCATAATTCCCAATCATCTCAGATTCAATATGATTAAATTTAAATGTCTCAGTAAAGACAGGGCAAGGACCACGCTGGATGCTGGTTTTTGCCCTTTGTTTCTTGATAGGAAGGAGAACTAGGTGTACTTGCCACAGACTTCCACTTGTCTTGCTATAATTGGGAATGTCTGTGACAGCTGTGACTGTTATCAGAAGCCTCTGTTCCTGTGAGTCATAGTCGAAAGTCACATCCAAAGTGCCATATTTAGCTTCTGGTTCTGGATCAAAAGATTTAGGGAGCTGTGATGATGATCCTTGAACTGACAGATCCTAAGTGAGTCAGACAGAAAAAAAGTAGGTTTACAGTCTTGCACATGTGTTCAAAAATTTATATTGCTACTGATATATATGGAATAAAAGTAACACACACACACACAATAATATCTGTCCTTGCATTATAGGAAGTTTTCGGATTTTACACATGTAGAGCAATCAAACATTCTATTAAGGACAATATATGCACAGCAACAAAAATATAGATTGCAAAAAAAGTAAATGGGACACGGGAAAAAGAATATCCAAAGTCTTATTGTATCTTAGAACAGAGAGGAGAGTTTAAAGATTTACAGGAGATGTGCTTTAAACCAAAGAGATGTATAAGTAGATCATTTATTCTTTAAGTACTTTCTACTAGAAATGTGAAAAAACATTTTGAGATTGAAATGTTCCACTCCCCAAATATTCAAACTGTCCCATTATCAGAATGGCTCATTGTGACCATATTAGAATAGGTCTGATTCAAAATAAATTGCTCTCACCTCAATATAGTGCACTTCAAGAATTTTGATAGGCTCAAAATGCAGCCCACCTCCAACCTCAAAATTGGAATGACCTTTCCAAGGACAGAATAGAACATTTGGGGTTGTAATACAATAACAAAACACTATTAATATATATTTTATTTCACTGCCAATTGTTCACAAGGCTTTTGATTTGTGGTGTACATTCTAAGTTGCTAAATTGTTGAAGGACAGAAACTCCATATCATTTGTTTTATTCTAATAAAGATATGTACTAGGGGATGCGATTTTCTAAATTTCTAAATGCAATATAGAATTTTTATTTAAAGTTAGAATGAGGGCTTTGTGATTTTTGGTTAACTTGTAGAATTTGGATTATCATTATTTATGAAATTAATTAATATTGTAATTTTTATGTTGAGATAAAGCCTTATCTAACAGTTCTAGTTGCTGGAAAACAGGAAGACTCTTCTAGTTAAGAGCTGAAAGATGACATATTTATGCAGCTATTTCACTTTTAGAAACATGCATGTTGATTCGCAAAGCGGTTTCAAAACACTTTTTCCTATGAAAATTTATTCATGCAAAACATCTCTTCAAAGCTCTGTGCAGCCCTGATGATTACTAAGTTTTATAATCCATGGTTAGAGCAATCAATGTATTCTGATTCTGAATGACAATATTCCCCTACTATGGATTATAAATTTTTCTCTCATGGAACCACACAGTTATCAAAATTTCACATAGCTGCAGTATTTGTGCTGAATTGTAGCTTTTAATTAAAATGCAATAAGGAATAACAAAACGCAGTGTTTTCAACAAAATTATACTGGTTGCAATAACAACAAAATAAATATAAATATAAAACAGGTGCATTGACAAACTTTGGTCAAATACAAGGACCACAAAAATAGAGAATGAAAGGAAAAATTAGATGATATTCACAATATAACTTTTATGCGAATAGCTTTTAAAAGTTAAAGGTGGTGGTAATCTGAATTATGTATCTATGCAGCAGTCAGGAGGGTTTAAATCATAATTTTAAATACATAAACAAAACAGACAGATTTTGCATAATGTAATGCCATTTTGATACAAATGCTGGATCCTACAAATGCCTCTGGATAGGGTGTATGAATGACAACTTGTCCAACTTTCCTTAATTCCTTGGGTCTCTTTTACAAAATATGCGTTTAGAGGAAAGGAAGGAAAATAGACCTAATTTTAAATGAAATATTATGAAGTTCAAGATGTGTGTGTGTGTGTGTGTGTGTGTGTGTGTATGTATGTATGTATGTATGTATGTATTATAATTTTGTCTGCTTCTCTTAAGGCTGAACTCCAAATCTCAGCCTGTTATGTAAAGTAAAAGGTAATGTTTCATCTACTTCAGTTGAGTTCTGGTGATTTCTTGGACATACCTACATAGATTTTTAGTCAACAACAGGGAAGTGGTTTGCCACTAACTTCTTACAGGATATTTTATAACTTCCAGTCTAGTGTATAACCCTGGATTTTCAGGTCTCTCCTATCCAAGTCTTAACCAAGTCAGACTCTACTTAGCTTTTTGAGAATAGTTTGCCAGCTGATGTGGCATCCTACTGGGTTGCATATTATGCAAGAGGACAGAAGTGAGCAAGATTTTGGTGGTCAAAGGCAAGAGTTAACACTTGTAAAGAAGACAGGAGTCCAAATATGATATAGTCAACAAGATTTTGTTATATTGTTTTTGTTGCAAATTGTGATATACAATCTGGCATAAAATTAGAGCTTCCTATTCCAAAATGGCAAGAAAATGCACCACCAAAAGAGGTAGAGCAGTTGGGCAGCATAATATGCCTCAAAGTAAGGAAATATAACTCTTAGCTCAGGAACTCTACTTATCCTATGGTATATTCTTCCAGGGCCATACCTTAATATTTTAATATGAAGACTCTAAGACTTTATTATGCACTACAAGCATAGCTCTTACACTGGCCTTCCTTTTGTAAGCAGCACAGACCTTTGACATCTCAGTTAACCTGAGAAAAAGTGTTTAATGAGGTTTTTTTAAATTGTTTCTCAGAAAGCACATGTGTAGGTCAATCAATGGATACCTGTCAATACATAATAGACAAGAGCTTTAAAAATTCATGCTTCATTTTATGCTAAACAGTTTTGGGAATTTTTTTTTACCTCTGGGCTAAGGACAGCAGTACTATCACTAGGCACATCTTCTTCATATCCTTTGTTATGGAAACTTTCTATTTCATGCCCGTTACTTCCTTCACTTGGGCATTTATAAGAACATCTTGGACTGTTGCTGCACTGAGAAAATTCACATTTGCTCTCACCAACTTCAGAAGGTGTACAAGAGAGATGCGGAGAGCCACTATCATCCTGGTATGGTGGAGGCTGCAATTCATCAAGAGGAGGTGTTTGTCTCATTCTTTGAATACAGTCTGCTGTGAAGAAATGACAGCATAGACTTTCATTTTGTAAGTAATATGACTAGAGGGTAGGCATAGGACTTGTTTAGCTAAACCATATTCAAAGTGGGGTTCTGATCTAAAAAGAAACATATTGAACTTACTCCATGTAACCTAATGCCTGACAGATCCAGATAAGTGTTTGTTTGCCCATCTTCCAAAATGGTCAACCTTGCTAATTTTCACTGCTGCTAATAGTTTTGTTCAACTATATTTTGACCTTATATATGAAATAGAAACCATTATTACATTTTAACTTTGCCTTGAATTTTACACCTATCAATATGCATAATGCTTCTTTGACTACTATCATTTAGTCCATGTCCTGATCCTACATTCAGTCATAGTTTTGATTTCGCAAAGTATACTAAGGATTTTTGTTTTTGTGTTACACTTGTCAAAATCCATAACTAAATTATCATAAATGATTTTATTTATGCCATTAATTACTGAAATGGATCAACTGAAACATTTTTACCCAATTAAAAACATAACTCTGCATAAGATATTTTAAAATTTATATTCATTGAACTGGCAGTCCACCTTCTATTTCTATTACAATAAAAAGACTGCATCTTTTCAAATAAATCACTTGATACAAACAAACATACATATCTAAAAACAAGCATGTAATTGTTTTTCAAAAATCACTTTCTCATCATAAGCACATTAACGAAGATATAGTTAATTTTTCCATTTAACATTAAACAAAACTCAAATAATGTTACAATAATTTATAGTTTGCAAATCAGGGGAGTACTATAATATAGTTTAAAGCAGCGGAGATAGAAAGTACTCTAAGAAGAAATAATCAAGCAGATATATATGGAGGAATCCATTTAAAAATGCACATTTACCCAATCTCCTACCCAGCAAACAAAAAATAAAAAATCATTAGCTAGGATTTATATAATGAACGTTTCAACTAAAATGTTTGAGAATGTTTATTTTCTGAAAATGTATGTACTGTCAATAATAACTGACTCCTGGTGCTGGCCTAGCCAAACACTAAGTTTATTCACTCGATGTGAGTAGCCAATGAAATACATTCAAGTACAGGAACCAAAATCCAATTTTTATTCTGCACAAAAGAACAGAAGTGCCACAAAGCAAGTGTGCAGATTTGCAATTTTGCAGCATACTTATACAGTTTTAGGCAAAGAAGATATACAGCTTTGATTATTATAGGTTAATGTAAATAGGCAAGTCCCTGCTTAACATCAGTTGGCAGATAATACAAGTATCTTTTCATTATCTAAGTTTTTTACCTCTGGGTGTGTTCTTTACTGTTCATTTACTAACGATGAACTTTCATGACCTTGGCACTGTCCAGCTCTTTCTGCCTATTTGACTCAAGTTCTTGTAGTTTTAACTGTCATTCTAAAAGAGGGTTAAACTTTTCAAAATGGCTTCAAGCTAGTCCATCATTGGCACTTTACAAATATTAGCCCTTTCTAAAATTTGCCTGAGATAATACTCCAGAAGAAGTCCATTCTCTGGAGGAAAAAAGAGTTGAGAAAACTATTAATGCTACTAGCCAATTTCGGTGGGTTGTGAACAAGAGTTTATTTATTTTATTAATCAAATTTGTATAGCTGCTGATCTCATCAAAAGTGACTCTGGGTGAGCACAACAATCAGATAAAAACATAAATATAAAAACAACAGATACAAAAATGTAGAAAATTACATTAAAGATAAATAGTATAGAAACCACTTTTTTTTCTGCAGGAGAAAAATAATTATCTATAACTATTAGCATTAATGTTTAAACTGCACCCTCCATCCTATCACCTCAATTTAAAAATGTTCAGTTGTTCAGTTTTTCTTTAATTTTGTCTGACATATTAGCTCTTTCCAAAAACAGAACATTAATGCCAGTTATTTTGTAGGCCTCGCAGTGTCTCTATCACCTTTTCCTATTTTTGTTCTAAAATTTAGTTTTTGCAAACTATTTTTTTTGTTTCATTAGCATCTGTAAACTGTTTCCTCATTTTTGTGAGTCAAAACTTTTAGCTAAAGAATACATACACCAAATTCGATTTTGCACATTAACTTGCACTTTCTTCTTACTCTTTAAATTAATACATGAAGACATACGTGTTATTAATTATCATCCTGATTCTATCAAGTTTCGTTAGCACTGTACAGCTTATTTCTGCAAGTAATGCTTTGTAATCAGGCCTATTTTCATTCTCAGTGGTATACGGTGATACCGCTGGCCTCCCTTTTTCTGCTATTTTGTGTGTGTGTGTACTACACATTCTTATGTCTTATATATTATACATTTCATTATTATATATTGTACATCACATTTCCAGTTTTGCAACGATGGTGTGCTGGCTGAATCAAGCCCTTTAAGTAATCATTGTGTTATACACCCTGGTTGTAACCAATATTCACATAGTCATACTGTATAATCTTTTTGAGTACATAGTATTATACATCATATTTATACCTATTGTTTACATAGTTGTTACCTTAGCACTTTGTTACATTTGTTACTCTATATGTTTTCAGTTACATTCACATATAATCTGATAGTATTGCTTACAGTATCAATTCTAACTTTATTCTATTTATCTACTTTTGTTCTTAAGTTACTACGGTATTCTCTGCATCTATCATTTAACCATTTACACAATATCTTCCATGTTGAATATTCCATTTCCTCTTTATCTGCTATTCTTTTTATGCAGCATTCTTCATGTCTATTTTTAATCTAACCTAAATTTCAAAAGTTTTAATCCTTCAGGGGCTTCTAGCAAATGTTAAAACAAGTTAAATAAAACATAAAATGAAATACATGTTTAAAAATTAAAACAAAATCCTTTATTCTGAAATATTAAATACCCACAGAGGTTTCTACTATGCTACACCAATGTACTGAGTATAAATGGAATTTTGATATTTTAATATTTTTGGAGTTCATGTCACAAATAACCGTGCTCTGTATCAAATGTACAGGATATCAATAATAAATATTTAATGAAGATATGCTATTTTTACTTCCCCCTATATGTAATACATACATAGATACATAATACAAGTGAAATTACACAAGTATATCCAGCTATCTTACAATGAAAGAGTTACCTCAGGCTCCAGTTGCAAAAGTTTTACTTATAAAATCTATTTTTTATGAAAAATAGAATTTTTTAAATGAAAATAATAAATATGAAGGACAACTTACAAAATGAGAAAATCAATTTGTGTTGTGAGTAGGGAAAGCAGGTAATATTATGGTAGTTGTAACTTAAGC
Organism: Oxyrhabdium leporinum; assembly: GCA_032468155.1. NCBI lineage: Eukaryota > Metazoa > Chordata > Lepidosauria > Squamata > Cyclocoridae > Oxyrhabdium > Oxyrhabdium leporinum. The sequence goes on along the minus strand of JANHFL010002010.1, from coordinate 196,318 downwards.
AAAAACAATTTAAGAATTATCCAGAAATAAGTTCCACCTAGGGTCAACGTTGGCAAGCTATAGTATTACAAGCCACATTCCACCTCAAAGCTGATTTTTGCAATCTCCAAAGCTGTCCCAGTTGGGGGTGATGAAATTTAATAAGAAAACACCAAACACGGATAATGTGGTTTTATGCCATTTTAATTATTTAGCTGGTTAAAAAAATAAGATAATTTTTTAATATTCAACAAAAAAAAATTAAGTGGTTAGAAAAAAAACAAGAAAATCCTGGCTACTGTACATATTTGTGACTAGTTTTACTTTTTTTCCTGGAGAAACTCCAGATATGAGCTACATATCTTTAGTGAATCAATAAAATATATGCAAAGGCTACTTAGAGGAATAAAAGTCAAAATGGGGGTGGGTTTAGCTAATTTTGTTTGGAAAATCTGCTAAAATTTAAAAAGAATAACAAATACCATGACAGTTTCTTATTTGTTTAATCCAGGAAGTTAAAATTCAGTTCTTTTAAAAAAAACTTCACCAAAAGCCAAAAAATTAGTTATGAAAGACATGATATAATAACTTTTTACATCACTTATAAATTCTATACTAGGAAGAAGGGAAAGAGAAATTGGCAGAATGAATGAAAAAGGAAGACAGAATAAAGGAATGAGGGGTGCTGCTTGGTGCTCGCTGAGCTTGGTGGATTTCTTGCAGATGTATCATTACCAAACTAGGTAACATTATCAGTGCTACGTTATCATCAGTATATTAGCATTGATGATGTTATCTAGTTTGATAATAAAACATTTGCCAGAAAACTACCAAGAACAGAGAGCACCAAGGATTCTACAGTTCAATCCTGAGCTACAAATATTATATATCGAAAGGAAGAAGGACACATTCACTTGAAGATAGATAGTTTTGATGAAACACCAAAATAAATATCAAATATTCCTCTTTTAATTCACTATGTAAACAGCATTCTCCATCCTATTTTTGCCTATAGGTCTTATAAATTAAAATCACTATAGTCTGTTCCTCATTCTTCAGTATTAAAAAATAGAATAAGTTAATAGATCTATCTGTAATATGTATTTCAGTGCAATTCATACAAAAACTACCTCATCTTGTGAAAATATTGAAATTGGTAAGAAGTATGCACTATGTATGATAACAACTCAAACAGTTTAATTTTCAGTTCATTTTCTTATCCCTAAACTTTCTGCATTAAATGTGAAAATATTTATTCTGTATCTAGATTTTAGCATACTCTTCCCCACTTCACTCACAGATATTTACAAACAAAATCAATTGGATCTTCATCATCAATGCAATTAATATTGGTTAATTAGCAGCAAAGGAAGTCAACAACAAGGGGGAAGAATCTTGGGAACATCTCTCCCAAACGTCTTAGTATATGAATCTATACTAAGAGTATTGTCAAGAACTTGCTCTTGTAAAATTTATTTTTTGTAAAATAATATATGGTATGCAGGTTTGTCCCTCAAGCCTCAATTAAACTTGGAAGAAACAATTTCATTGGTAGAAAATATGTTTTGATGCCTAAAATTGAAATTACTGTTTTACACAGCTTGTAAAACAAGCCATTTGAAGGTGGTTGATAAGTAGCTAAGTACTAACAAATCTGATAGTTAAAGCTGTAAAATGTGGGAATAATGATTCTGAAACAGACAAACAAAAATATTTTATTCCAAATCCATTTATAAGCTAAGTGATTTTATATTTTATTAAAATGTTCCAATGATCTCTTATGACCACTTTGATTTCTTCCGTTATAATATATTGTTATATTTTGAAACTAATCTGGCAACAAAAAGACAAAAACAAATTGATTTTCTTTCCCTTAGTGCAAGCAAAGTAGTATATTAATCTGCTCTAAAAAAATTTAAATGTTTCCATTGCCAATACTATGCAAATACCAACAAAGATGCAAAATTATTTAACCAAAAAGTGTGAAACAATATTAGAGAAATATTTTCTGTAGTGTCTCAAAGGTATAACGACTACTCACAATATTTTCATCTAAGTATTATGGGGAACATTAAACTCCTCTTTTCTTTATATAAATTATTCAAAACTTAGGGAGGAAAAGAATTGCAGTTAAGTGAAAGAACATGGTAGTATGAATGAGATGGAATAAGATAACTGCTAAAGGTATTGCTGAATGCTGTCCTCAACAGATCTGTTAGATATAAGGAAGGAGTATAAGAAGCTGGAGAAATACCAGGGCCTGAAAAAGAAAGTAGAAAGGATGTGGAAAGTAAAAAAAACAACAAAGCGGTCCCAGTGGTGGTAGCACTTGGGGCTCTGACCCCTAAGCTGGAAGAGTGGCTTCTACAGATCCCAGTAATAGGGCCAGAGCTCTCTGTTCAGAAGAGTACAGTGTTAGGAACAGCTAAGTTACTGCACAGAACCCTAAAACTCCCAGGCCTCTGATAGAAGATCAGAGATTGAGGAAGACATATACCACCATGGGCTGAGATTGAATGATTGGTTGATTTTACACACACACACACAAATTCTATGATGAATATTTTATATAATCCTAATTTTTATGCTCACCAAAATAGCAGGACATACTATCTCCATACTTTTTCATGCAGACAATGCTACTATTATATCATGGACCCCTATGAAACTTAAAACAGCTGTAAGCAAGAAAAACCATCTTGTACCTATTTCAAAACAATTCAAAACAATTTCTAGTTTTTCCCATGAGAACAAAAGCTGGATGATAGAGGGGAATAAGTTCAACCAAGTCAGTATCTTTAAATACTTTGGGGTAGTCTTCTATTCCAAATTATGAGTACACATTATGAAGCACATCTAGTACCAATGGCTATTAATAATGCATTTATTTGTTTGTTTGTTTATTCATTCATTCATTTAAATTTCTATAGTCTCTTGTTACTAAAGGTGGCGAATTTACTACCAACTTTATTAAAAGAAAATCTTTGGCTCAAAACTTATAAGGTATGCAGATAGGAATTTATTCCAAAAAGAACAAACTGGAGGCACAGTGCAAATGAAATGTTTAAGAACTACCTCTATTGACCCTAACAGGAAAGCCAACATCCAGATGAGACTGCAGACAAGAATGCCTACAATTCAGAAATGAGCTTGGAGGCTGATAAATTCAGTTCTTCCCAACAGGCTTGCCCCTTATAAACTGGAAATTTGTGGTAGAACAGAAGCCTACAGCATTTGGACTTTCAGCACTATTTTTAATGTTTGGGGGAAAAATCAGGCTTAGCAAACACTCCACCAAATAATGAATGATATAGAATATCATACTGAATTAAATAAGTTGTTCCAGAATAGCAGAATTTGGCTTGTTATGGGTGTATGGTAACTAGCAAACTATTTACATACTGTCACCTTCCCTTTATACAGTAGTTAAATACATCCTTCCCCCTGCATTGCTGCAAGGCAGGTATGCTAAAATTCCATTAACTGAGCATTTCTGCCCAAGTATTGCTCTTGAGATAAGGATAGAATACAGAATAACAGACTTGGAAGGGACCTTGGAAGTCTTCTGGTCCAATCCCCTTCTTAGGCAGGAGACCCGATACCATTCCAGAGAAATGGCTTCCAATCTCTTCTTAAAAATTTCTAGTAGTGGAGCAACCACAACTTCTGAAAGCAAGCTGTTGCAACGATTAATTGTTCTCATTGTCAGGATTTTTCTTCCTTAGTTCTAGGTTAAATTTCTCCTTGATCAGTCTTAATCTGTTACTTCTTGTCCAGCTCTCAGGTGTTCTAAAAAATAGGTTGATTCCCTCTTCATTCAAAGGGTGTTCATCCCAAATTGTATAGCTAAAAGTCTGTAGAGATTCTCAGTCATCAAGCTCAGAAGGCAATTGGACTTTCTTGGCTTTTTTTTTTTTTTTGAAGATGTTTCAACAACAAGGAAAAAAACAAGTTCAGTTGCCTCCTGAAAAAGTACCTTTGGGACAACCCTGACCTGGATGACTGAGAATCTCTACAGACCTTTAACTATACAATTTAGGATGAACATCCTTTGAATGGTGTGGGAGTAGGAATGGATTTCCAGAGGGGAAACAACCCTCTAAAAGGGTGCAAATGACCAGCTGTCTGCAAGGAATATAAATCCTTCCATTCCCCACTATCCTGTCAGAGCTGAAGAAGCTTCTT
>JANHFL010002010.1:178665-190304 GCA_032468155.1 Oxyrhabdium leporinum | reverse complement strand
AGTCTAAGTATACTATGTCCTGACTTCATCTCATCATATACATGTGTGTGCGTGTATGTACACACACACACACATATACATAATCTTATATACTAATAAATTGGTTTGCTTCTAATATATACAGTATATTTTAATAGCAAGATTTTAAATTTATTTATGAATCTATTCACTTTTAAAGCCAGTATATATTTAGGCTTTTAAATGCCATTTAAACTGGTACATCTTGTTACCACAATTAATTACAAGCATATGTCTAAGCCTTTTTTGAATTTTGCCCTTATAATGTGACCCATTACTGTGGCTCTCTTTATCCCCTTGAATTCTTAAGTATCTTTGGAGTTGCCATGGATACCAGTGATATGCTTTCTCCCAAACTGCTTTGTATGTCTTATCAAACACTAGAAACTCACACAGGAGGAATCTGAGCCATCTATGGTTTTCTGCTCTCTTGATACCACTCCTTAAGGGTACTACCCTCTCTCGGAAATAAGCTGCACAATGCCTACTTAGCTTCTAGATGAAATACATCAGTAACTATTTTTGTTTTAAAAAACAGAATTAAATAGGTTACAGAGATAAAATTGATAATATCCCTCCCTAATGTGCCAATTAAATGAGAGATTGAGTTTTTACTTTCAATACTGCTGTTTCTTTTGGTAGTAATTTGTGAATTTCAGAAATAACAATGAAGTTCTCAAGTAAAATACAAGCAACATTCAGTTTAAGACTCAGCTTAGAACATGGTCACCCACTAGTCCTACTCATAAATATAACAGTATAGAACATTTTACATATTGTTCAGTGGAACAAATTTAGCAATTATCCCATTTATAACTCTTCTTTTCCTCAGGTGAAATTCAAGAGAGCATAGACAGGGTTCTGGGGCATTGTGAAATATAGATATTGAACAGATGCAGATTCATCTTCAGCAAAATCTGCCCTTTCAGGCTATATTCTGGAAGCAAAAATCTTTTTCATCATTCTTTGTCTTTCAAACTTTCTTCTAAAAGCAGAGGTTTTACTTAATGTTATTTTCATATCTTTTAGAAATTTCATTCTCTTTCTTGTAAAGTTAGATACTTTTCAGGAGTATCTGAGTGGGACAATACAATTAAGGTGGTAGCTGAACCATGCAATTGAACTCCAATCCTTTTTCCATGTACTTGTGGAAACCCCTGATCCTCCTATACGGATTTGCAAATTGATCCTGAAACTAATTATTACATGTATCTTCTATAAAATCTGGATAAGAAGAGACAACATTTATGTATTTATTTATGCTTTATGTCACCCTTCAAAAGCAGATTATAAGAATATAAAATGATCTGAATTTATTGTAAATAAACAACAGGAATAGTTAATCTTCTAGATTAAATTGCAACAGAAGGTTTATTTTATGTAACCATAGCATTTGTGAAGAAAGCACACACTTTGTCTCTTTTAGGGTTACATGAGTGGCGATCATATAATTTCAGATTCAACAGTTGATATATCTAAACAGATAAGCATAAGATTGTACTACAACTAGTAATCCTAATTGTATTCTACAAAATAACTCGCCAATACAAAAATGTGCAATATTTTAAGGCCTACACTTGGCATCTGAATCCCAATGAAGAACAAAACAAAATCTATATTTAGTTTGACTGTATTTACATTTCATTAAAATTAAATTATTTCAATGGTATTAGTTACTCCAGGGTATTTCATGATTCCAGAACTGTAAATTTAATGGCTACTTTTTGATGGGTTTGGGAAATCATATTAAAGGCTCTATGAACTTCCAGGCAGGAACATCATCAAAATACACAATATGCAACAGGCTAGCACAATAAAAATTATGTTGCTTACATATGTACATTGTGATGCAAGTACAAAAGGAGCAGAGTTTGCATTACCATGTGTTTATATACATTTTTTTCATTTGCCCTATGGATGTCCATAGCCCCAAGGCTTCAGAATGTATAACTGTACTCTATTAAATGACCTGATTAGTCCATCAGTGGATAATGGCATACTGGCAGACAGGTGCACAATGATTTGTCCACCATAATGAGGCATTGTGCTCACTACTGAAATCAAAGAGTTAATGTACCTTTCAGACAATAAAGATGATCTCAAGACATTTCAATTTCTATTTGTTTTTATCTTAATCAGTTTTAGAGCATATCTAAATGCAATCAGCTTTTTGGAAGTTGTCATTTGCATCATCTGCATCCAGCTAATGAGTAAATGTATTTCCCGGATTCATAATGAATGTATTGAATAATTATTATACTAGGGATTGGTAAAGTGAACATTTATTAGGATTATATGAAATTTGGATGTCACTGACGTTACACTTAACACTGTATTTGGGTTCCTTAATATACAATTGAAGCTTGTCAGCATTAGAACATGCAGCTAAGATTCTTCTGCCAGCTCTAACTGGGAAGTGAAAGGTCAAACAGAATTAAAGATAGAAAATCTCCAAAGCCAGGTGGCCTTGAAACCCACAGCCATTCAATCTTGCCAGGCTTGAGCTGAAGCCTGTTTTCTTCCATTCAGACATCCATAGCCTCTGGGCACCAAGAAAGAATCTTGGTAACCCAGGGCAATGATATATAGTTGGCTATCATCAGCATACTTGTGATAATGCACTGTCAACAGATAACTTTCTCCAGCGGTTTTATATAGATGGAACTACTATAACATTGTACTTCCCAATTCTCTGAGCCAGCTGAGGAGGATGCTATGAGCAATGATATAAAATGCTGCTAACAGTACCATCTCAGTACTTTGGCCAGGCCCGAATCTTTATTGAAAGGAATACAGATAATCTGCCTGTTCCAGACCCTACTATAGTTGTAAGCTGACCATCCTCCCAACAACTTTTCCCAAAAAGGGATTTGTTAGATCCAGCAATATCCACTTACGGAAAAGACAACTGACCGACTCTGACAATGAGTTTGTAACCATCTCTACCCACAGATAAGCATTCACTATTATATGGACCCAATCATCTGTTACGTCCTAGAAGAACCTAATCAGACAGGAAAAACAGGGGTCTAAAAACTAAAAGTCAGGGCTGAACTCACAGCTCTAGGGACCCTGTCCACTTTATCAAGGCCAACATTTTCAAATTCCTCCCAAATAGCAGGCAATTCACAGGACCTGTATAATCTGAGTCCAACTATAAGCAAATCTGAGCAGTTTCATCTGACAGGTGCTTAGAATCCTCACTGTGACCCTGCAGTTGTTCTCATCACCCCTCCTTATCTTAATGTCTAGTTTTTCTAGTTTGGGGAAACAGATCCAACTTCTCTTGTGTCCAAGGCAAGAGACGATTATCTCTTCATCCTATTAGAACTACTAGACAGCAGATAATAATCACCTGGATAGTCACTCCATATTCAAAATATTGTTAGTGTTCAGCTTTCTATTCTTTTGGATTTACATCTAACTAAATATATACTGTTATTAGCTCTATTTTTATCTGCCACTCATGCAGTACACTTAAAATTCTGAACATGTTTACATTATCCAAACAGCAGGCTAATGGATCTCCAAAGTAGGCAGTCATGCATAATTCAAATCAGTATCCTAAGGCTTGCAACTTCAAGTAAAAAGTGTTTCTAAATTAGGTAGGGTGTGACTTTAACATGAAAAAGTGTAACTAATTTCCTTCTTTATCTGACAAATTGATGCATTTTGTAAAGAGCTGACATTAATGTGCAGTATCCATATAATGGTGCATTTGTAACTTTCTGCTAAAGTGTTAAACTGCTACAAAATAAAGTAAACATGATGGCTGTAAAATGAGTCAATGAACTCTAACTATTCAAAGTTTAAAATAACTTAAACAAGTAAAACAAAAAAGGAGATTTTAAGAAAGTACTGTACAAATTCCTAGATTTTTGGATAGCCATAGAAAAAGCAGTACATTCAAAACTTCTGTACAACAATGTGTCATTCAAATAATTTGCAAAAACCCGGACTGATTTTTTTTAAAAAATTAACAGAGAAAGTGTGTGGGTGGGTGGATGGGTGTTAATCCAGGTTGGAAGGCATTGCCATTGTCTTTCCTGGAGCAGACCTTGTTTTGGATGAAAAATTCCACGGATAAGAAGGTGGGGAAAGGGAGAAGGCTGCATATAAAATAGGATCGCCACCTGATTTAGTTTGGAATTGACCTGATTGAGTAGATCTGTGAAGAAGCAAATATGGTCAAATAGCAACAGATAAATTGAATGATTTATTCACACATTATTATTACTATTATTTATCATATGGCATATACCTTCACAAAGAATTTGTTGAATACCAGATGTAGTAATGACCATCAATTTAGATTAGTTTAAAAAGGATTTTATAAATGATATTTAATACTGAAGGTAGTATTATTTTCAGTTGCAGTGGAAATAAAATTTTTAAGTAAGTAGCACTTTGATCTGATTTAGCATACTTACCTATCATACTAATGGCCTAGGTATTAACAGATCCAAGCACTGGAGACCATATTAAGAATATGAACTAAAAAATCTAATAGTGAAAAGAACTATTAATTATATAAAGAAAATAATTACTTAACTGCCTTGATACAAAGGCAGAAAAGCCACATATTAAATGCAAAACAGTAGATAGCTGCCTGAAAAACAAAAACAGAAAAGCAACAAAAGGAGAATACATTTTATTAGGGCAAAGTATAGCAGGTTCTTAATTTTCCAAACTGGATTTTTTTTTACCAAAATTTGACCAAAATAGACAATGTCTAGAGCACCTGTTGGAAAATACAGAACCTGAAATAGACTATTAGTTAAATGCTTTCGAAGTAGCTCTACAGAAAGAAACAACTCAACAAAAAAGGTATATTTGTGTTAATAATGAATGACGAAGATGCCATTTGCAGATCATGTAGCTTTTTTTCATACACTGGTCAACAATTCACTATACAGGGATTACTTTAAGATTTCAGAAAGCCACAACCAATAATTAGGATACTGAAAAAGAAAAAGACATAGGAAAAAACCCACAGAGGAGTTGCACAGAAATTTAGACAAAGTCCCATATATGTGCATAGGTGGAGGGGACAAAATCTTTTTGGCTTCTTTTGTCCCACAGAATTTATCATAAATTCCAAAACCTGAGTTAGATCTGTAAAAAGCTAATTCACCATAATACAATCATATAGTGCTTGAAATTCCAAATGATTTTGTGAGTCTTAAAAATTATATGGACACTATAGTCCTCTTCTGCTTAAAATATATTTCATAACTTCAAGCACAGATGAATAGAAGTATTAACGTCAAACAAGTTGTTCACTTAATAGTAAAAAGAGAAGTGAAGAAAGAAAAATTGCAGACATAATAATCCTTTACCACAGAATTCATGGAAGCTGACAGAATCTTTAATCTCCCCCAAAAGGCATATATTATGATAAACTGCTTGACTGGAATACAATTCAACTTTAAACAATCTTCAGATTAATTACAATAAATAGGAGCTGTGCAAGTGACTCCGATGGAAACTGACCTAGTGTAGTAGGAATATTCTAATGTTCCTAACTATAAATATATTAAAAATACTGTACCAGCCTTCTCCAAAAGCCTACAATCTATTGTTGCTTTCAATTAAGACAGCTTGTAGCTAGAAGACGTCAATGCTGAATTGTTTGAAGGGGGGGGGAGACAGTTGGAAAGAAAAAAGACATTGGGTTATGAGAAATGGTTATATTTGTTGTTTTTTTCTTTGCAAGTCTTTTTATTTTAAAATTTGAACTGTCATGAAAAATGTCTTAAAAGCATTTCAGATATCCCTTTGTTGTCTGCTCTTTCATTTCATAGTTATTATCAATTCTTTTTAATCAGGCCTGTTTCTGCTCCATGTAATAATAATGACTGGCAAATCTGCAGTTGAAAGACTGTTTCTAAAGATGAAAAGTAGTTATTTTATTAATGTACTTATTATTATACATGTTCCTAAATAGATTTTGTGTGAAAATAAGGACATACAATTTATATACAAATTTATAATGCAGCCTGTCAAAAGTGATTTCATTTAAGGATTCGAATGCAAACTGAGCAAAACAATTAAAGCAGAATGCTATTTTAAACTCATTCATTTGAATTATATGCCAGTAGACAAATTAGATGTAAAAATATACTTTTGTTAGCTGAATTTTTGGCTATATGTTCAAGAGCAAATCTAGTCAAGATACAAATAATTATCTCAGAATATTGAAATGAGAGAGCTACCATGGGACTCAGCAATGCTACAAACCTAATTCTTCCTATATTTTCACAGTTAAAAGACTGGGCGGCTACCAGATGCTGCAGCTAAATTGGGAAAGGATGGTGGACTGGCCAAAGTCCAGGGGATATGATAGCAAAGGCAGGCCACTCCACTCAGTCAAAACCTGTAATACTTGTAAGCATGAGCTTAAGGTACTTGAGCATGAGGTTAAGACAAACGCAGTACTTCAGTACAATGCAGTCAAAGACCCAATAAGATCAACTACTATTATCCAAATGTAGGCTCCAAGCACTGATGCAGAAGAGTGTGTTGGTGAGTTTTATGGTCAAGTTCAATCTGAAATTGTACAACATGCAAACAAAATGTGCTTGTCAGCTTTGGAAGCCATAATTGCGAGGCCTCTGCAAGCTGCCACAATAAAGTGTATGGGAAATAAGGGGGGTTTGCTTTCTCATGTAGTTAGAAGATTATTTAGACTAAACAACATTCTTGGTAAATGTGTTAAGGCCATCCTAGTTAGCACCTGGAAGAGGAGTGATGAGATGGATGAGGGATGATGGGTATAAGTTTTGACTGGGGAATGTGATGTATGATGATGGAGAAGAGGTGGATCTTTGAATTCTTTTGGGTGTGGAAAAACCAGGGTTTTCAGATTCAGGTTTTTCCCAGATGTGCCAATATGGTTTCTTCAGTAAACTCTGATTTGGATTAATTACTATCTGAGTGCTGAGCAGTTTGTTGAAACTTCTATGGAACCATGACAGTGCTATTTGTGTTCGGTATACGAATGGCAAAATTGAAAATAATGAAGGATACAAATGTAATTGGACTATATGGCCTATAAAACAGAAACAAAACAGAACATTTTATCAGTTTCTGCCAATCCAATTATTTTTTCATTACTAACAGAGTCTTCAAAAAACCAAAACAACACCTACAGTACAGTATATACACGAATATCGCCAGATGGAATGCAATTAGTCCTCAACTTGTGACTATTGAAAACTATGATGGACCGCCACAGTACTATTTAAGACCCAGATTTGAAGTTCCAACAGCTCTCCTCCCCCTGTGGTCGCATGATCATGTTTTGGGTGCTTGACAACCAGCCCATATTTATGGCTGTTTGCAGCATCTCAGTCCCATGACCACAAGTTACAATGTTTTTTGCAGAATCCAGCATTGACTTCCAGTTTCTAGCAAAAAAAAAATGGATTTACCTAATGACTTTGGCGTTCACTTAATGGCTATGGTGTTAGTTTAAGACGCCACAAAAGAAGTCATAAAATCAAGCGTGGTCAGTCACATGCTGACCTGCTTAATAATTGGCATAACTTACAACTTAGTTCTGGGCAGTTATGGTTGAGGACTACCTTACACAGAAATCAAACTGTCTATGTTGTTGATAGAAGTCGAAGTAGAGCTCAGTCATAACAACAAAATCATGACCAGGGATGACTGGAATAAATTGTAAACTGTTCATGTAGAAGCTCTAAAACAAGCCAATGCAGAAAAAGAAAGTCAACCAATTTCCAGCTTCCAATTTCCATGATCTTGAGCATTTTCAAGGAGAACATCATGAATTGTTTTCTAGTCCTGAACTTCATTAATAATGTACCAGAAGAACTATGGAATGAAATCAAAGAAGTTGTTAAAGATGAATGTGAAACAAGACTGTCAAAGAACAAGAAATAGAAGAAAGCAAAGTTATGTCAAAACAATCAAAACTGCCAAGAAAAGAAGCCAAAACCAAGAATTTCAGAGAACTGTTAGAAGAGAGAAGAAACAGTACTACAATGACATTTGTAAAAAAATATTGAAGATGGAGACAAGCATGGATATAAGGAAAGTCTTTCAAAAGATCTCTGAACTCATAAGGAAGTTTCACTCTCAAACACCTATGCTAGAAAAACCAATAGTCAAATATTAACTGATTCAAAGAAAATCAAACAGATAGAAGGTGTATACTGACATTCTGTACAGTAGATATCAATATCCAAAATCCTTAGAAGTATTTCTTACTTGTAAGAATCTATTTTATTAGAAGATGAAACACTTTGGTCAAAAGACTTGGTAATCAAAAGGCTATAGTTATTGAGGGAATGGAGATGCGGTGCCTCAGTGGTTAAAGTTGCTGAGCTTGTCAGCTGGAAACCTGACAGCCTGGGTTCAAACCCTGAGCGCTGCATGACGGGGTCAGCAGCCATTACTTTTCCTAGCTCCTGCCCATCTAGTAGTTTGAAAGCATGCAAACGCAAGTAGGTAAATAGGTACTACTTCAGTGGGAAGGTAACAGCATTCTGTGCACCTTGGCATATAGCCATCTGGCCACATGACCATGGAAAAGTGTTCGGACAATGCTGTCTCTCTCAGGTAAGAAATAGAGATGAGCACCGACCCCTAGTATTGGTCACAACTGGATAGGAAAAACCTTTATTTTCATTGAGGGAATATCTATAGAAATATGGCTAGATTAATGTAAAAGTTCTAACCAGACTATGTCAGAAAATCTAGAAAATGAAACAATGGCTAACATACCAATACCAAACAAAGGAGACCTGACTGAGTGTGTAAACTATCATACAACATCCTTAATTTCATATATCAGCAAAATAAGATTCAGAATCATTTAGCACAGTTTAGAGTCCTACATGAAAAGGAACATTCTAAATGTTCAAGTGGTCTTTAAATAAGCTGGGGAATGAGAGACAAAATTGCTGTCACATGTTAGATCATTTAAGTCAAACCCTAACCCCAAAAGTAATCAATATATACTTCATTGTTTATAGAAAAACCTTTTATTGTGTCTATCATGTCAAGCTGTGGACTATACTTAGAAAAATGGGAATATCAAAACAATTTATTGTCCTTGTGCAAATCCTATAAACAATTATATAAAGTCTGGATGGAACATAGCAAAACAGACTAGCTCCAGTCAACAAAGGAATGAGAAAGCAACACACTCTCCCATATCTCTGAAACTTATATGCTGAATATATATTGAGAAAAGCCGAATTAGAAAAAGATAATTGTCGTTTTAAAATTGGGACAAACAATGGTTTTCTTCTGACACTCTATGGAAACAAAGATTTTTCATTGAAAAAAAAACAGAATAGAAAGGGTATTGATGCTTTTGAAACCTGTGTTGGAAAAAATGCTTGAGAATATCATGGAGAGTCAAAAAAACAAAACATAAATGGATCATAAAATATATCAATCCAGAGTTCTCATTCAAAGCACAGATGAACTAGACTCATTTTATATTCTAGATACATGATTCAAAAAGCATTAGGAACTCTATAATGCTGGGAAAGGTGGAAGGAAAAGTAAAAAGACAATGATCAGCAGCAAGGTGGATGAACTTATCTACCAAGGGATACATCATTGGTAGATCAGAAGGCCAAGGTCTATTTTGTGGCTGTTGAGTCAACATTGTTCTGATGGCATTTAAATGAAAGTGTGATATGTTATTATTTTTCTCAGTGTCTTCCATTAACTTTCACAGAAGTTTATAGATGAAGACCAATAACAGCAATATTTACATTTGCTGTTTACAGATATTTAGATCTAAGATATGGCCTATGTCGGTGGCTGCTGACATGTACTCTATCTTCTGCATACAATTATAATACAAAGCTATATCAGAGTAAAACTTCAATTTAACAGCTTGAGTAGCAGATTTTGGATACAATGGACAGTATCCTTATCAGGATAGCATGCCAAAAGAATGGACTTGTCCATTATTTGGAGAAGCACTTCCAACAATAGACTTTGTTCCCCCCAACATGGATATGCTTCAGTCCATGCTTGATTTCCAAGTGAGGGAGGGAAATTGCTAAGAAAATTGGACACATTGGTGAGATATTCTGATACTTTATGTTTATATTCCTATTAGTAGCAAGAAATAGAAGGTACTGTGAATGAGGTAAGGTGATAGGTAGTATACTGGGATGGCAGCAGTGGTGGGATTCAGCAGGTTCCAGCCGGTTCAGGCAAACCGGTAGTAAAAATTCTGCAAAATTCCAAATAGCTAAGTAAGAAACAAGTAGGTCCAAATCCTTTAACAATCCATATTGTTGAAGCTTATATGTGATAGCTCATCTGTCATGTTTTTTGTACAAACTGCTATCCATTGTACCGTGACAGAGATTCTGTAGTCTTTCCAAACTACAATTCTCAGGGTTCTTTTTAACTTAATGTCCCATAATGCACAAGGCTTTCGTAGTTTATAAACTGATTTTTTTTGGGGGGGAGGAGTTTACAATTACTTATTGAACAGGTCTAATTTTTATGACAGGATCATCAAGTCAAATTCTGCATACAAATGAATATGATCCAGCCACCTTTCAGTGTGTAATACGGGAACAATTGTGGAAGGGTACTTACAAGTCCATGACATCCAACTATTGTTTTTAAAAACAACACTGTCAGGTGTCTTAACAAATTGAGTCAGAACCACTTAAAGTATTATAGGTGGCATAAGATTCTGGGTTTTTTGGTGCAACAGACAAATTAGCTGGCAACTGCAGGCCTATGTGGGGAATAGGAACAGCTCTGGATGTAGGAGTTAATCCCAAATCAACTCCTTTTACAGAAAAACCCATCTGAGACCTTTTCATTTGTTAGAATTGCTTGTAGCAGCATTCTATCTTCCAAGGCATAGCAAAGGCCCCTAGAATCAACTTCATTGTTAGAATTATGTCCTTACTCTGCAGAAAATGGCTGAAACTACTTTTAAAATGTGTTATTTTACATCCACATATATACAAATACCATTTATGCATGAAAAAATATGTGGAGTTGAAATACAGCATATATACCTTGCATTGTAATGTATATTTTTAGTATATAGCTGTTCTTAGTGAAATTATACTAAGTGTGATAGCTTTGTTTTCATCAAAGAAAACTTTTTTTCTTTATAAATGATTTGTATGTGCCAACTGTTAAGGACTGTATAGTTATATAAACTCAGTTTCAGATGGAAGGTACTCCATGCAAATTAATTTCTTAAAATCCAAACCAAGCAAATAGCCTTACAAGAAGACTGCAGTTTAGTGGTTGTGGTTTTTTGTTTTTAAAAGAAAAATGCCAGAGCATCTGAATGAGGAATTCAGTCAGATGAAACCGCTAAAGTTTAGAGAAAGTCTGATAAGCTTTCTATAGTAATGATGTGATTAGATTATTCAGATTGAAAAAAAATAAAGATATAGTAAAGTAATACATACCGGGTTTCTCAGAAAACACGACCCACCCCAATAATAAGCCCAACCCTACTTTTTGGGGGGTGGGCCTAATATTCCCCCTACCCTGAAAATAAGCCCGGGGGGGATGGGCGTGACCAGCATGAGTAGTGGCGTGGGCGTGGGGGGGGGCGCAACTGTCCGGCTGTAGCCCGCTGGCCCCTTAGG
>JANHFL010002010.1:151705-178565 GCA_032468155.1 Oxyrhabdium leporinum | reverse complement strand
GATGTAAGAGTATTGCTTATAAGCTGTAAACCGCCCCGAGTCTTCGGAATGGGGCTGTATATAAATGTAAAAATAAAATAAAAATAAAAATAAATAGTCGGATTAGGCTTTTCCAGGTCTTAGGCAGATATCAAGTTACACATAAGGTAGAATAAAAAAAAGTGTGGCCCAAAGCGTTCTGAGTGGTTTAAAGATCTGAAGAATTCATACAAAACTGGTCTGTCTGCAGCTGTGTTAACCATGATAGCCAAAGGAATTTCCCTGTAAATAAACCATCAGGTGCACAGGGGAAAGCTGTTAATTCCATTCCCTGGCCAGGTGCCTCTGAACTGCCCATTAAAAATGAACAGCTTATTAAGTCTTAGGAGAGCAGATCTCTTTTATTTTCAATGTACAGTTTTCAAGCCCTGAGATCAGCATCATGCCTTGATTTGGCAGTCCGCGAGCTACGTATGGTCTCCAAACCCATTTTCGTGGTCTCCACAAAAGCCTTCCTTTAATGCTAATGCATAACATTTCCCCCCCCCTCCAAATCCTCTCAATTTAGCAGAGGCCACCCCTCTGACATCACTGCACCACTGTCCTGTTCACTGCAGATTTTAAGCTGCTGCCTGTTTTAAACGAGAGAGCTTCCCCAGCTTCTGAAACGTCGCCTGTTTATCCCTGCCTTACCTGAAACATAGAACCTGTCAAGAGGGTGGGGGAGCAGATCACATGGGATTTGATCAATTCTCTTCGTGCTGCAGCCACTACTCTGTGCCAGTCAGGCGGATACAGGACCATCTGTACTGAAACCATGAGCCCTGATACAGCAGCATTCACTCTACAGCCTCACCATTGCAACGATCTGTACCAAAGTACCAGTAGCCAGACAGCTGCATCTGTATGGGGTATTCACAGAATACAGCCGCAGCAGTATAATCACTGGCATGAATACTGCAGTGTCTCTGCTGAGTATCCCGATCATTATTCTACAGCAGTGTTTCTCAGAACTTAGCCACTTTAAGATATGTGGACTTCAACTCCCAGAATTCCCCAGCCAGCTTGCTGGGAATTCTGGGAGTTGAAGTTCACATATCTTAAATTGGCTACAGTTGAGAAACATTGTTCTAGGCTTCAGATTTCAGAGCTTCCTTGGAATCAAATGCCACAGGTCTGAAACTCCCATGTATCTAGCCCAGTCTTTCTTTCTTCAGGAAAATAATAATTGCAAACTCTTGTTTTGCTGTTGTTAAGAGACACTGATAGTGCATCACGTTTAGAGGTTACACAAGGCCGTTCTCTCATAACGCTCATTTTCTAAGCATGAAGATCATCACTTCTATAATCTATCTAAAATCAAAGGGTTTTAGGATGCCTTGTGAAGAACAACCTTTATTTTGTATCTGAATTGTTGTAGTCTATAACCCAAATCCAAAGCACTTATCTATGTTACAGATTCATAGTAATTAAACTGTAACTTTAGGAGATATATCTTCCCTTCCAAGGAATCTTGTTAATTGTAGATTGGAAAGATGTTAAACATGTATGTTGGCAATTCCCCAGGTAGTTTTATGGAACTGTAGTTCCTAGAGCTCCATAGGCAAATCTCTGACAACTAAGATGCTTTAGCAATGCAGTCCTGGACATGTCTGCTCAGAGATTGGTTTCCTTGCTCTGTGTACAATTTCCTCTTTAGGCTATGTTTCAGGACTGTGGCTTAGGACCGCAATATTATACTCACTCAGCTGGGTGTGAGTAGTATTTAAATCAGTGAGACTTTATTCCAAGTAAATAGTACAGGTATGGTGCAGCTAAACAGTGTGAATAAGACTGAATCTTAAAATACATTATTTATCATTTCATCATTATCATCCATCATTTATTCCTTAATATATTCCAGAGCAGATCTTTGAAACTAGATGGAATGTCATTCCCTCCCACTGAAATGTTTTTTATGATAGACTGAAACCTAAAAAAAAAAAAGGCCACCCATGTGAAGATGGTGAAGGTAAATCTTCCCTTTCAACTAATTTCTCATTCCTGGATGGATACCTTGGCAATGGAGATGACGAGGCTAAATAACTTAGAACCTTAGTCTCAAAAGCTGAGTGAAGCCACCACACGTAGCTCCTTAGAACTGCAGAACGCCTGCAGAACTCAACTTTTGGGAGATACCTAATTTGCTTTGGTGGATAATGTTCATAAACATCTCTGGATTGTGGATTCTATCATTTTTCTTCCTGCATCCTAGGCTTTTTCTCCTCCTTTCTGTTTATCTTCACAACTACTCCTGGAAAAGAAGGTATCGCTCTCCTATTCAGTTTCACCACCTTGACTAGCCTTGAGACTCAATAAGTATTAAGTAATAGTACTTATAATGGGACCATGAAACAAAAGGCTAAATGAGATCTTCAATAGTTACCAGGATTTTTCTCTTCTGCTGAGATCATTGTTATCATTAGGCACTTTTTCTCCTTCTCCAAAGGCTGAGGCTTCTTTCCAAGCTTTGAAGCTGCTTAAAAGTTGAGCTTTATTTAGAAGAACCTGAAGTAACTCAGTGGAAGGCTCTCAGACTTTCCTTTTGACCTAGTCAACTTTGGGGAAATCTGTCAGGAAATCTTAGCAAGGGACAAGGCATACCTCAGCATAGCATGGAGATTGTCTCGGTGGTCACTCAGGGAATAGAAGTTTTTGTTGTTGTTTTTCTAGAGTGGGAGACTCCATTCTACATGATGACCCAACATATCTCCAGTGAGTGTAGCACCATTAGCAATTTAATTGCTCAAGAAATAATTATTGAGCAATTAATAATTCCTGTTTCCCCAGGGTTGTTTTTTTTTAAAGTTTCAGTTAGGTCCTTATGGAAAATATATCGGCATCAGTGCCATGACTCCTATGGTCTGGAAAAAAATAAAAAATAAAATGTGTACCTCTCTCCTTACTAGAAAACACCACAGCCAACCCAGCACAGCTAACTTGCCACCGCCAACTTGCCACATCAACTCACAGCAGCCAACTCACTATGTGACAATTTACCATGCCAACTTTTCACAAGACAAAAATTACACTAATATAGAAGAAATGATGAAGTAGAATCATTAAAGAAAGAATGCAAAAGGAAGAGCAAAATGAAATGTGAATGACAAAAATTAAAATAATTTTTAAAATGTATTTTAAAGACTTAAAATTAAATTGTTGAATTGTCCCACAGCGAGTTGGCCATGGCGAATTGGCTGTACCAAGCTGGCTGTGGCGAGTTAACCGTGGTGAGTTGGCTGCAGTGAATTGGCCACGCCAAGTTGTCCCATTCTGCCCCTCTGTGCCTTCATTCACTTGATCCAGGGCCATTAGTCAGATTGGCTCAATTAATTTGTTATCACAGAACACAAACTTTAAAGGAATATAAAAACAAGGGATGCATACTGATCAAAATATCCTAACCTCCCAGAAATGCTTGTGTCTTAGATAGCGTGAAGGAAGAAAGCAAGGGACTGATGAGAGAAAGGGGCACAGCTCAGTGGAAAAATTGTTTCAATATATGGTTGCAGCAAAGAAAGTAGGTTTTATTCTGGAGGTCATGAGGGACAGAACTAAAAGTAAAACTGCCAATATTACACTTAGAATAATAAACAGTGCTCCCAAACAGTATAATAGAAATGTATATGGCATGGAAAAAGTGGATGAGAAAATACCTCTTCCTTTCCCATTACAGAGAAGTGGGCACCCACTGAAACTGAAAGGAAATAAATTCAGCAAAAGCAAAAAGAAACATTTCTTTATCCTTATTTAGTCAATATATGTATTGCTGCTGCAAGAGGCAGTAATAGCCACAACCTTGGATAAATTTAAGATTCAATTACACAAATTTATGGAGATTAAAGCTGCCAATGAGAGTCATAACAGCTATATATTATCATCAGTATCAAGATCAATGTTTTTCTAAATACAGTTGTTGGGAAATGCAGGTAGACAAGAACAATTGAATTTGTGTCTTACCGTTTGTGGGATTCCCAGAAGTATTGGTTTTCCTGTGTGAGGACAGAATGCTAAACTATGTTTGTCTGCCTGATCCAACAGGGTTCTTCTTCCATTCTTAAACATTCTTGTATTATATTACTTTCAAGAAGAGATTGGACTGCCATTTGTCAGAAATGGTGTAGGGTTTCCTGCTTGGGCAGGGGGTTGGACTAGATGACCGACAAGATCCCTTCCAACTCTGTTAATCTAATCTAATGAGATTCCTAGGGTTATCAGGGTTATCTAATAATGATTGGAGGATATTTCAAAATATGTAATCATAATTTATTGCAGAGTATCCAGTTATTAGAAGTTGGAAAGAACAACTTTTTAATGGTGGAAAGGGAAAAATATCTCTAGCATTGAAGAAATGGAAGCATTTTTGCATGAGAACTAGAGTTTATATCATCAAATTATGAAGTACAAGCTTGTTCTTTGTACCCACAGATGTTATGAATTTTGAGGAATATTTTATACTGATTTTGTTGGTCTTAATTATTTGTTGATATGGAAAAGAAGAAAGTGTAGAATATGTAAAAGTAGTAAAATTAGAAAATATTATTTTAATGAACATTAGATCTCCTATGCACTGGTAATCTCATATCATAGCCATTTTATAATATCCAAAGTATAACAGTTAGAATGTGTTATGAGCATTTTATTAGTTGTTATGGATTGCCTCCAAGTATACTGCTGTGTGGTAGCAGAAAAAAACTAAAGCAACACACACACACACACACACACACACATAGGACAAATAAAACTAAATTTTTTGAAACAACTGTAAAGATTGTTGACAAAACTCCACCCTAGAAATATAGCTCTTTCAAAGTAAGTGATCTGCTGTAGGCCAACAGGAAGTACGAACTCACACAGTATTCCCTGGTACTTGTAAGAGTATATACACATTCTAATGAATGGAGGCTGTGATCACTGGTGAACAAAGGGCAGCTGCCGAAGATCACCTGGTGGATCTCAGTCTGAGAACCACTTATGGATGGATGATAAGACTTTCATCCCAGCAGCCAAAAATAAACTGCTTTATTAAATGTAAATCAGTCTCCTTACAATTATCTTGTCTTTTTTAAAAAAAATATATTTTTCTGTAATCATTTCTGAATTTAGTCTGGAAGCTTTTCTATATGTACTCCTTCTATAGGTTTGGTAAATTTTGCAAAAAAAAAGAATTATAGATATCTCCTTCTGACTCTAGAGATTTTACAACACATCAAACAGCCACATTATGTAGGCCCTTGGATAGGAGCACAAGTGTAATAAGAGAAATGTGGAAAAGTTCTTCACTAACATTTTCCACCAGCTGAAAAACCTTCCTGGGTTTTTAAGGGCAAAATTCTTTAAAGCAGAAAATCCCTGGCTTGACTAGCCCACATTTGGGAATTATTTGGGATTGAAAAGTTACAATATATTGTTTTCCATCTTAATAGAATTACAGTAGAAGCATGTGGCATTCAGATCCAAAGCATGCTAAAAAGCTTCAGATCTGATGTGGTCACTCCTATTGTATTTGATAAAGCAGCAATGCTGTTTCCTGAGTGTGCAGAGTATCTTTGGGGACTGACAAAAATACTTGTTTTGAGTTAGGGAGATGATAACCTTTTGATGGGTCTTTTTTTAACCTATCGTGCAACCAACTCTAATGAGGTTCTTAAACTCCTAGATAGTTGCATCCATCAGAGACTTGAAATAATTTTTGTGTGAGGGAGGGGGAGCAATGAATTGCAGAGAGCTGTCTTACTTATATGCTGGGGTACATAGATGTAATTGCTTAGTTAAGATGAGGAAAGGTCCCTAGCAGTGATTTTTCACCCTGAATTGATAGTCTCTCATTTTGCCCATATCCAAGTATGGTTGCAGCTCTAAGGGAAACTGGGAGCTAACAATTTCTCCCTCCCTCCCTCCCCCTCTCTCTGTCTCTAAATGGTAGGATAACCCAGCAATCTATTATTTGTTTCAGTTTGCTTAGTATAGTTAATAAGCCTTGTGCTAGACACACACATTTGAAATTGAGGCATTGGCTAGTAAAACTGTAAGAGAGAAACTGACAGGATTTATGGAAAACCAGTATAATTTTCAGTCAGTATTTAATATTCCAGTATGTAATGGGGATATATTTCACTTGTTCCATATACTTCTTATATCCTGTTCTCTCTTACTCTTTCTCACTCTCTCTTCAGATAGTGTTTGGCTAAGGTTGCTTACTTGGTGGAATTGTTGAAGCGTTTTAAGTGAGGCAAAGTGGGAAAGTGAGAAGATTACATCTGTAAAATGTTATTGTTGGAGTGTCCCCATATTTAGTTTCATGAAGCCAAAGATTGATGTATCGGCTTGGATGGAGCCAGATTGGGAGCTCAGGAGATAGAAGTGAGATGAGTAGTAGAGACAGAGAGAGGAATAATGCTTTAACAAATGCTGTTGCTGGTTGTTTACCAGAACAGAAGATCAGAGTCAGCCTGGCTGTGGGTTGCATTACTGAGATTTAGCCTATTTAGCATGGCAGGAGGAAGAAGTGAATCTGTCAATTTGGGTGCACTACTATGGGAAATAGTAGTTGTAGATGTTAAGACCCCATGGTAGTTGCTGTTCTTGGCAGAACAATTCCAGAAATAGACAGGAAGACTGGAGGGGAAGAGATTTGGATAAGAATTCCCATTGGAGTTCCAGAAACCTTGATAATTGATTATTTGGGGTTTCCGTACCGTCTGTCATAATATCCTCCTGGACCTTCCAGTAGGTGTGGGTTGAAAGCACTGTTTTGCAATAACTCCACAACCTACTTAACAGTTAGTTCTATATCCCTATAGTTATAGGGATACAAAAATCAGCCATGTTTGGTACCAAGAGAGTTTGATACTCTCCTCTACTTTTTAACATTTACACCAGGAGGCATGGGGAGGTCATCCATCTGTTTGGGATGTACCGTGTTTCTCAGAAAACACGACCCACCCCAATAATAAGCCCAATCCCACTTTTTGGGGGTGGCCCCAATATTACCCCTACCCCAAAAATAAGCCTGGGGGGGATGGGCATGACCAGCTTGACCAGTGTGGGTGCAGGGGGTGCAACTGTCTAGCTGCAGCCCGCTGGCCCTTTGGGGCAGCATTCGCCAAAAAGCCTCCATTCCGAACGCTGAAGTTTTGGAATGGAGACTTTTTGGCGAATAGGAGGAAAATGGGGAGGGGGGACTTTCCTGCCTGCCATCCTTCCCTCAGTCCGTGCAGTCAAAAAGCCTCCATTCCGAAACTTCAGCTCGCACACGTCATCCCCGGCCTCCGTTTCGCTGTCAGAGTCTTCCGGAAAGTCCTCTGCAGCTGTGAAATGAGCTCTGGATGGGCGCGCACGGCACCCCCGGCCTTCCAGAAAGCCCTCTGCAGCTGATAATAAAGCTCCGGATCAATCCGGAGCTCTGTTATCAGCTGCAGATGCCTTCCAGCAGGCATCTAAAAACAAAATGGAGGCCGGGCCGATGCGTGCGAGTGGCGGCAAGCGGCTGCAGAAGAGGGGCCAGCAGCGGGCTCCTGCTGGGCGGGGCTGTCAGTGCCACCGCCATGAGGTGAGTGAAAAATTAGAACCCTCCAAAAAGAAAGCCTAGCCATTTTTTGGGGGGTCAAAAGAAAATAAGCCCTGGCCTTCTTTTTGGAGAAACACGGTTGATGTATTCAGTTCACAGGTGGAATCCTACCAGTTCGGACCGGTTCAAGTGAACCAGTACGTCAGACTATCAGCTGAAGGCCGAACCGGTAGGTCCGACAATCAGCTGGCCCCACTTACCCGCCCCTGCCCTTTCCTGTCCTATATCCGCTCAGCTGATTCACGCAGCACAGCGGATTGCTGCGCCTCAGCTGTGTTACTCACCTGAAGTAACACTGAAGGTAAGTTTTCTAGCTTGTTAGTCAACGCTGTGCACGTATGCTCACTGAACCAGTAGCAGACTTCATAGGATTACACCACTGATTCAGTTATATCTAGACATCCATTTTGTAGCAGGGAGCCCTTACCCTTTATCTTCTTGACTGAGCCAACTTTCCAATACGGTCAAAGATTGATAGACATTGAATATCTTCTATAGGAAAGCGTGACAATATAATTCACAGATTACATTAAATAGAGAAATTGCAATCTTCACCATATCATAATGTGCTATAACTAAAAACTCAACTGAAGCCTGTCATTATAGCAACTTTAAAAATATTTTATTAACAAGTGAGTGCCTTGTGGTATAAAACATAGATATTAACTTTTCATTAACTGTGTTACTGAATTGTATTGTATTGCATTGGGAGGTGGGGAGGGGGAGAGCAGAAAGCATCAGTCAGAAGGGCCAGGATACAAAATGGACAATGGCATACCATTCATACAGACATCTTTCTAATTCTGGATCATTTTCTTCTTGTCTTTTGGGCAATTTTGGGGAACTTGTTTTTTATCCCAAGTGTGATAAGTGTCATGCCCCCGTCGGAGTCTGAATCTGAGGGCTGACAGAGAGTGGGAGAGTGGCTCCGTTGGCTGTGGAGAAAATTGGGGAAGGGCAAAGTCAGGCTGGGCAGAGCAGGGGAGAGGTAGAACAAGGAGAGGGGGTTCAGATGAAGACCAAGGCCAACCCCCTCCTCATCCTAGGGCACACAGGGAAGAACATAGAAGAGGGCAACATGGGATGCGTGGCTTACGAGGGAGGAAAGGGCCCCAATTCCCTTCACAAGGCACACCTGGGGGCGGTTGTTTGGAACAAACTCTGAATTCATCTACTGTTATTTGAATTCCTGACATTCGTGCCCACTGTTTTGATTTACTGCCATCTACTTCGATTCTTGGACTCCTTATCTTGCCTTGCTGGATTTATAGCTTACAGTCATTCTGCTTACAGCATTTGGACTGGAGTATCTGCAGCCAGAGGCTGTTGCAGGTTCGTGAGAGAGCTTTTCTTCAGACCGAAGAGTAACCGGGATGTTGGGGGCAAAGTTGGAGCTAATAAAGGAACTCATACTTATTCTCTGGCTGTGTTGCCTTTGTGCCATGCCCCAGGTTATCACAGTTAAGTCTACCTTAGGTCTTCTATCTCAATTTTTATCCCAAAGAGGCAGGAAAAGTTGCTACTGATTTAATTTAGCAAGAGGGCATTTGGATGGTGGTAAAAAAAGACTTTTGATTGCTCGTATCAGAAATAAAATACATGACCTCTATTTCATCTCTTATATGATTTTATGACATATTCATTTTTCTTTCCAGGAACTGAAGCAAGATCCTTAGTATACGTAAGTTTTTAAAGTTTGCCTTTAAACATTATCTCAACAGCCAAGATTAATCTGCAAATCCACCATTTTAATACTTTCAAACATTTCTCAATAACCTTTTTTTGGGAATTTCCCTTGAAGTGATATAAACTTCCTTTAATAAGGGTAGCTGAGTACTTTATCAGTATACTGATCATCATTTTGGAAAAAGATCCTTGAAATACATAGTGGATATACTTCCTAAAATATAAATATCCAAGATCCTTCATGATACAGTATATACATAGAATAAAAACTACTGTTGTATCTGTAAAACCCTAAAAAATTTAAGAAACAAATGTTTTTCATGAAACACTGTTCTTAAGAATAGGTAAATAAAAAAGTAGTTCACTATTTTATATCTATAGTTGTAAAAGCTAGAAAGGATGCTATATTGTTGAACATTTATTTTATATCAATTTTTATTTTATTGTATATATGTCAACATAATACATATATAGGGCCTAAATGTTGTTTTATCGTCTTCATTTTTAATGAGAGAAAAGAATTTCAGAAGTTCAGCTCTGATCTTTCATGAGCAGGCTAGTGGTATTTTCATCTTGTTAATGATGTGCTGATTACTGCTTTCTCTACCATTATATCTTAGGATGGGCAGAACCTCCATTGCAAATCAGGTGGATAACTGATTGTTCTTCATTAATGTTTTCCTGCATTCAAAGTAAATTCATTTGTAATATCTCATATTTCAACATGTGCTTTCTCTGAAATAGTTAGAAATAAACCTAAATAGGCTTTGAACATTTTAAGATGTGTGCTGATGCTTTTGATAACAAAATCAGTACTTATGAAATACCAACAGCCATATTGTGCTAAACATCTATTCCTATTATAAGATTTACTCACTTGAGTTATTGAACATTAAAACTGCAAATTCTTGAAAAAACATAGTTCCATTTTTATTTTCATGGGGGGGAAAAATCTAATTAGAAAAAAATCTATTTTTTTTCCTATGAACCACTTCCTAACATGTTACTAGAAGCTCCAGCCATTTCACCCACTCTTTTGGAGAGACACACCAATTCATAAAAGTGATAGAAAGAAAAAAATATTATATTTAAAAAATCAAATTTTAGCTTCAAATTCTAACATAGAACAAGATACTCTGATGGGGAGAAGGATAGATTAAAGGTAGATCAAGGATCTTGATGAAACAGCTATTTTCAATTGAGCAAAACAAAGATGCAGCACTGCAGTTCGACCACAAGATGGTACTGGTCAGCTACAAACTGCTAATTTACTACAGTTAAGGATATTATCGTCCACCCTCTCATCAAGGAAACATTATTATGACAGACTGTAAAACTGAATTCATCCCAACTACTGTATATATTAATTATTACCCAAATTATACAGAGACATAAATACAAGAAACAAAAAGTCTTATCTAACACTTATAAATCAGCACAAATCAAAATAAATCAAAACTTTTACCTAAATTTCTACAGAAAAAAAACGCCTTTGCTTGTTTTTACAGGTTACCTTAGCCTACTTTTTTAGGATAATTCTAGCTATATTTTCAGAGTTGTTCAGGAGATATTGTTTTCCCAACTCAGGAGCAGGAGCTCCTTGATCGAAATGAACGGAGGCTCTCACTTTTGTTCAAAAGATTTAAATCTCATACTTTCAATAAAAAGGACGGGATGAGGAAATCTGACTTTTGTGTGCAGTGGTACTCTAAACTTTGGGTACCCATTTCTAGCCATAAATAACCTTGCTAGCTCTGCTAAGAAATGTGATTAGAAACTGAAAGTAAATGCAGAACAAAAGCTTGATGTTATTGCTTTTTATTTTTTAAATAAAAACAATATATCTAGTCACATCACATCCATGAAGCTTCTACAGCTAACTACTGAGTGTGATATTAAGTTTCTGGAGAGAGAAGATTCATTGCTGGGTGTGGTGCTATGTCTGACAAATATTGGTAAGAGTAATAATTATGTAATTATATATTTTAGTTCAAATTTATCATTTTGACCAGGTCAATAATGAATTATAACAATATATTAAAAATACAGAATACATAAAAGCAATACGATTTTTTAATATAAAATATACAACAGTATTCACACAATAAAAGCAATTAAAAAGGCTTGAAATAAGCAGAAGCCAAATACAACTCCTAAGAAAGCACATTCCACTGCTTAGGAATGACATATCATAGTCTCTTAGGTAACAAACAACAGATCTGGACCATCAACTTTCCAGATTACTACAATTTGGTTTCACTATGGAAACTATGATGGGGAAAAAAAGAAAATAGCAATTGAAATTTTGCACAACCCAAGCAAAGTAACTGATCAAGAAAGAATATGAAGCTATTTGTCTCTTCCTCTCTTCCTTACAGCTACAGTAGGATTTCTCTTACCAGCATTGTTAGTGATTCCTTACAGTCTATTTTTACCAACATTCCAATTCACTCCTAGAAAAAGTACAAATCACTCCTAGAAAAAGTACTGAGGTTCCATATTACAGATTAAACTAGTTTTAGTAAAATAAACATATTTCGATTGTTTATATTAAAAAGGTAAAGGTTCCCCTGCACATGCATGCTAGTCGTTTCTGGCTCTAGAGGGCGGTGCTCATCTCCTTTTCTAAGCCAAAGAGCCAGCGCTGTCCGAAGATGTCTCCATGGTCATGTGGCCGGCATGGCTAAACGGCAAAGGCGCAAGGAGCGCTGTTACCTTCCCACCAAAATGGTCCCATTTTTCTACTTGCATTTTTTACGTGCTTTTGAACTGCTAGGTTGGCAGAAGCTGGGACAAGTAATGGGTGGTCACTCTGTTACGTGGCGCTAGGGATTCGAACCACTGAACTGCCGACCTTCTGATCGACAAGCTCAGCGTCTTAAGCCACTGAACCACCACGTCCCTCTTTGTTTATATTACTACTACCATTTTTAGTTTATTATGGATTCTACCTTCTGAAGAAGTCTACAACAATGGACAAAATAATACAATCTTTAATTAAAAAACATGACAATGACTAAATCCTGTAAAAGACAATAAGAATGCAAAAAAAATCAAGTTTATTTTTTAAAAATCTGTCTAAAAGACAATCTCCTCCTCCTATTATCTTACAAACATCTGACTGCTCCTTAAAAAGCTACAGGCTTGGTATCCTGCAAATGATTACTATATCCCAATAATAGTAAACATCTGTTATGGCCTTCGGACTCTTACCATGCTTGCCCAACACTATTCTCACTTTATATTTCAAATCATAACACAAACAAGTAGAGCTTCACTCGTAGCCTGAAGCTATGACATAATCTATTGCTATAAATACAGTGTATTCTAGGAAAAAATAATCTAGGTTTTCTAGGTATAGATCCAGTTAACCCACTTCCAAGCGTTTTGGAGCTGCAGACCTACCACCTTCTCAATAAACTTTTAGCCCCCCTCCTCTTGGGGTGGAAACTGGAGTCTCTCCCAGTCCACATAAATAATCCAGAAGTATATTAGGTCAGTGGTAATGAAAGCCACCGGGTGATATAAGAGGCCAGGATAGTTGCATCACCACCATTCCAGCTCCATTAGAGATCACTGACAAGCATGAGCAATTTTGCCTCAGTTTATGCTCCAGACTGAAACCTAATAATGTGGATAATTCATTTCCTCCAAAAGAGGACCAAAAGAAGGATGAAGATTGGCAAAAAATTGTCCAATGCTACTGGATCCAGGTATGGCCTCATGAGGAGGGGTCAAATTATCACCTCCTTTAAAGTAGATGGAAATGCCGTTCCATTTACTATCAGTTGAATCCAGTTGTGTGTTCTTAGAAGGCCTTGATCAGCCAGGAAGGACATTGGTCTAATATACGCTGGTACCAAAGCTTACAGTCCCAAGGACTCTGATCCATTTTTTCAAAGCCACCCAATCAAATTGAACCCAGCTAACCAGACAATTTTGTCATTTCTATAATGAAAATGAAAAATTGAATAAAAAATTGTCATTTGTGTAATTATGACATTGACAAAAATTGACATGTAATTTGCATCAATGCTCATAATGATATCCTCATGCAATTGACAGAAAATTGTTATGATGAATGAACAATCAGAGTAATAGAGACCCTTCCTTACCAACTGTTCTTTTAAACCAAGATTTCACATTTATTGCTTGCTTTAAAATTGTCTTTACATACAGTAAGCACTTAGAAAACAAGTAATATATTTTTTACCCACAAATCCTAAACCGAGGGTGAAGGTTCATTCTCCGAGCCTGTAGGTTGGTTTCCAAACGTTTCATTACTAGACGAGGTAAGATCTTCAGTGGAGTTTAGGGGATGTCACCATTCTTCTGTCCTAAACTTCGCTGAAGATGTTACTTAGCCTGGTAACGAAACGTTCAGAAACCAACCCACAAGTTACAGATATTTGCCACTATTGCAAATCCTAAGCTATTTCAAAAGTAAACTCATTTTTAGGGTGTACTGTCATCTATAGTTTTTAATCTTACAAGTGCAATGTTTTCAAAATACATTTTAATAAATATGAAAAACAAGAACTATACAAAATCATGTCATACCTTCATCTACAGAGGCTTCACTACTATAACCATCATACTCTGCAGACAATGGGCTATATTTTTGTCTGGTTTCCCAACGATAATTTTTCTGTTGTCTACTGTTGCCTGCTGGTGGCCATGAACTTTGTGTTCTTGACAAAGCTTCATGGTATTTACCCAGTGCCTCATCTTCACTCTCCGATGATGAACCATGCTGGTCTTTATTTATATATAAGTTATCTATTTTGGGAAAAGAGGGAAAAAATTAATAGATGGTACCACTTTAAAGTTATATTTAGCTAAACACGAGAAGCTTAATATCAAAATAACCAGACAATCAACATAAATATATTCATTTATTATTTCTATTAATGCTTCAGAAAGCACAAAACGTCTAGTTAAGAAATAATCAGGTTCTCAAGGAATACCAGAGCTATTTTCCTAAATCTCTGAGTTTTGTTATAGCTTTTTGAAATAATTTAATTCCTCCATTTGTGTTTTATTTTGTCCCATCTAAGCATTTTACTGAATTTCTCATTTTTCTTTCTAGAAATCTGGGAATCAGATTTATAAATAACACTGAAATAAGCTGTTTACACTATTCTGTTTGTTGGATATATATCCTTATTAAGAAAGCATGTTTTTCTTTTTGAGCAGAAAACCTCAGTAGGATCAGATCCTATTAATATTTGAAAAGGAGATCACAAGAAAATTCCAACGTTGCAAGTTAGATTGGGAAGTCAAAAAAATACAGTGGAAGAAAACAATAGGAAACTAGTTCTATATTGTTGCTATGCAGACTAATGAATGATTCCAGGAAGTCATGAGGAGTTGTGTATCTAAAACAAGTATTTTTCTTACAAACAGGAGAAGAACTGCATTATGAGTTCATAATTTCTATGTTGCTGGTTCTCATTTACTATTATTTCTGAACATTCATACAGGTAGTTCTGGAGTTACAACCATTCATTCAGCAATTGTTCAAACTTACAGTGGTTTAATTAAAGATACTTACAGCCATCCCCAAAGTTATGCTGTTGTAGCATCACTGTGGACATGTGATCAAAATTCAAGCCCTTGGTAGTCCGCTCACACTTATGACTGCACATGTGCGTCAATTCCCCACACCCACCTATTTCATCCCATTTCTGGCCTTTTGCCAGCCTGCACTCTACCACCCTTGCCTCCCTGCGTTCCACTGCCCCAGCTAACCAAGCATATCAAGCCAGGCTCTTTATGAGGCAGCAGCTGGCCATGTGAGGCCTTCTTCCCATGCTCATATGTTACAGTTTCTTCATGAACCAGGAAGAAGGCCTCCTATGGCCAACAGCTCATGAAGGGCTAGACCAGGCATGCCTTGTGAACTATGGAAAGTATTATTTTTATTCAATATAATGCATACAAAGATCAAGGAAGAATAGAGGAAAGATGGAAAAAAATAATATCTGGTACTTAAGAAACTAGCAATTTTCAGTACAGAAAAATGTTTTGAAACAGAGATATGTCAGCAAATTTTGCAAATCAATATTCAGAAATTGTAAACAATGTTAGCAAGAACAGAACACAATTTAGATAATCATTTTTTCACTGACTCTCTGATCTTCTGTTGTTGTCTGAAAACCTCTGAAAACTTCTCATCAGATTGAAACTTGGGATGTATATTACTTTGGATTTGAACACAAAATGATATTTTTGGAGCACCTGGCAACATGAACGGAGTACCTGACTACCATTCCTTAAACAAAATCCATCTTCTTTTGGAGGCTACAAAAACATTGCTTATTTTGAGGAGTGGCAGGAGTCAAAGATATTAAATTTGTGCTGCTGCATTACTCTGAAGCACCTTTTTGCCTTCAAATCCAAATATTACATAATCTTATTAGATCTAAGCCATAAGCTTCTAAGCCATAGGGACAAAATTTGAAAATGGTGAAAGAAGAGAAGGAGACATTTTATGAATTGTACTTTCATTCATAAAAAACAGAGCTACATCTCTAGAAAAATATACATATCATTAAAAAGAATTGCTTTATAGATAAATGAATTCCATAAAACAGCTAAGAAGAATGTAGTAAAAGATCCAGGAAAGGTTGAATGTATAAAGTATGGCTATAATATGACACCTCACCTTTTTCTGGTGTCTTCTTACTACTCACTTCTTTTAAAAAACTTTCTGAGTACTTAGTCTTTTTCTTTTCACTTTTCTTTGAAAGATCAGGTGTTACATTTTCTTCTTGCTTTGTCACTAGTGTCTTGTATTTCTTTCTTTTTACTTCATGAAGATGGTTTAGTTTTTCAGATCTTGAGTCTGGCAGTTCTAGTGTTTGTTCCTCAGTTTCTTCCAAACTCCTGAATGAATTACTGTGTACTTCTTTAGTGTTTTTCAAGTCAAGTTCTGTTAATTTTTGTTTTATATTTTCACACAAACTTTCATTAGACTGGTTTGATACAGTATGTGACTGTCTATCTGGTTCTTGATTAAGAAATTCTTCTGGCTTATAAATACTGTAATTCTCTTTACTATCTTTTGATATATGTTTTTCCAAGTAATTAATTTTGCACTGAGCATGTTTTACACGTGTCTCACCAATTTTTGCCTCATTAAAAAAAATCTTTGGTTCAGGAACATTTTGCTGAGAATCTACTTTGCCTTTATTAGGACAAAATTCCCTACCTTCATTTGTACATTTTTTTGAAGAAGCACTTTGACTGTGTTTTTCTTCTGGTACACATTCATCTCTCACAAAATTTTCTTTAATATTATTTAATGATGTTACTTTTTTATCTTTGTCTAATAAAGTTTTATCTTCTTGTACTATAATAGTGCTTTCTGTCCGAAAACTGCTGAATATGTTTGTTACCTGCTCTGTAACGGAGTCAGCTACTGTGTAGCTGACATCACCAACCACACTAGTAAAATCATCTACAGCATTACTTAACGTGTCAACCAGAGAAGACACAGAAGGAAGACTCAGATTTTGTTGCAAATGTTTGAAAAATGACATATTTCAATTCTATATTAATAAATTAATATTACAAGAAAATTACAATATCGTGAATGTGTCACTCCTGCAATTTATTTATCTTTAACTAAAGGACATTAGTCTTCTGATTTTATTTTCTTAAAAGTAATAAACAAGAACAAATATTTTCTTTATGAAGCCAGAATCAATCCTTTTCTAGGATTCTTACAATATTATAGTAAAACGTGAATTACATATAACCAGATATTTAAAATATTGAACAGCAGGTGCTGGATTTTACTCTACACCTGCAAAGGAAAAGTTTAAATATTTAAATAATATACCAAAATGAATATGCTTTGGGCTAATGCAAATCAATAACATACACCCCCTGCCTTTTTCTAGGATAAAGAAACTTATAAAGCATGCCCTAACATAACTTCATTCCAGATTGCAAACATTTTAGAGGCATGGATATGATCCAAAGAAATATAAACAAAAAAGTCTAATTTAAATTAATGGATTTACCTAATTTCTGGTTGCGCTCAATGTAAATAAAAGGCAAAATCCATCCACCCTACTCATCAATTAGATGTTTTGATACAATGCAGCAACATCCAGGTCAGGGCTTGATGGTGCACTCAGTAGTCGAAAAGGCCAGTATATCAGAAAGGAAATAACTAATCTTAGCTTCAGCTGGATAATCTCTTCCACCTCTAGCTTTTTGTATTGAGGACTCTCAAATATCTTGGAAAATACATTTGTTTTGATACATATGAGAATGATGATATAGTTTATTAATTGTATTTAGGAGAGTGTTTTTTCCAAATGTTTTAAAAGCTTCAACTAAATAAAATGAAATAATTTCCCTAAATAAATAACTATGACCAAGCACTATAGATACATTAATAAAAATATTTAGGAATTTACCAGATATGTTTTTATTTCAACCAAACTTTCATTCCATGATACATTACTGCTCTAGAAGTTTCCTATGTCATTCAAAAATCATATGTTGCAGAATTTTATACTTACGCAGTTTGTCCTGTGAATTTTTTCTGGCGCTGTAATGGGAATTGATGTCTGGGAGGCCTCCAATATTTTCAAAGCACATCTTCTTGTTAATATACAGAAAAAGAATCAACAGCAAGATGATAAGTACCCCAACTGCTGATAGAAATCCAACTGCCTCAGGAGATACTAGAAAAAACAAAACCATAATCAGAGTGCAAGACTAACAAATTTATAATAATCAGATTATCACATCTCACCCTAAATTATATGCAAGTACATAATGCAAGTAGTCCTCAATTTAAGATCATACTTGAACTCACAATTTTGGCCCTTCGTCATAATGGTTATGAAGAGGGTCACCATGTAGGCATGCTCAATTTTACAATATTTTGCAGTAGTCATTAAATAAACACCATGATTGTTAAGTGAATCTATTGATCATTATGGGGCAGTTTTGCCAGAAATCAGAAATAAATGCCAGTTTCCAGCAAAGTTGTTATGCAGGTAGTCCTCAATTACATTCAATGACTGTTTAAATTACAGTGGCGCTGAATGAAGGGACTTACAATCATTGCTTCAAATTATGGACATTGCAGTGCCCCTGCAGCCACATGATTGCGATCTGGGTTCTTGGCTTGTGGTTGTGCACTTACAATAGGTTGCTAAGCCCTCTGTATAAATATGGAAAACCAGCAGCGAAGGTTTCAAGTTGCTTTGTTTTTACACCACAGTGCACCAGCTCCCCTCCCCACTGTGGGCTAGAAAATCCAGGGAAGATAGGGCAATTGCCATGCTGGTCCAGAAAAATTAAACTCTCCTAGTATTGTTTATCCAGTGCATCACACCTGCTCCCTGCCCTGGACTAGAAAGAAAGGGGAAGAAAGCCAGTACACTGGGCTAGAGAAAGGAAGCTTGAATCATGGTGATCCCAAGCTTCCTTTTTCCAGCCCAGCACACCGGTTTTGTACCTGGAAGGGAGCTGCCTGTTCTCTTTCAGGAGGCAGCTCTTTTGCTCCATTCTTTTAGCAACCACATCTGGATGGGCTGGGACAATAGAATTTGAGCAAAGAGATCACATGGTCGCCTTACTTCATGACCTACTCAAAGACCTACTACTGTAATGGGCAAGCTCCATTACAGTACCAAGTCTAGGAGTACCTATAAATTGTGATTAAAAGACTGCAGGACACTGCAGTCATAAATATGGGCCAGTTGCCAACAGCTCAACTTTATATTTTTTAAATATAACTTTAAAGTTGGTTATGTGACAGAAGAGGGCACCCAAATATTGGAACTTTGAAGTCTTTGGATTCTGAGTCTGACAATGACATCGAGCTAACTTCTGAGATATCTATGGAAGATGAGCAGCTGGCACCAGTTGAACAGCCAATTGACCAGGCAGAAGGGGTGGGGCTGGTCAACAAACAGAGGGAACAGCTGCTGCTGTTATGCAATGAAGATGAACTGCCACCCTTTTCCAATGCAAGGGTACATAGAGCAGAGTGTAGGGAAGAACAGTGAATGTCAGTGAGGCTACTTGTGAGAAAGCAGCCCCACTGTCCCAAATGAGACACACCAGGCTGTTCTGAAGAGCTCGGAGTTAGGACTGATGTTTTAAACAATCCTCAGTTACTCCAACTCTTTGTGCTTTGCCTCATTTTGCCTCACCTCATCTCACCTTGTCCTTTTATCTCGTGCTTTTGGGAACTGACCAGTCACAACCTCTTTTATGCCTTGGACTCCAGAATCATTTGACCTCTCTTGCGCTGACTCCCTGGAACCTGAAATTCTTGGTTTATATCCAAGTTGCTAGACTGGTGGGAACTTGATTACATGCATTGGCACATGGTTTTTTGTTATGTTATAACTAAAAGCTTGCAGTTGCCTCTTGGGTGTGTGTGTGTGCTTGGCATGAGACAGGACATCTGGGTCATAATTAGCTTTTTCAGAGTGCATTGTAACTTAAAATGGTAGATAAGTGATTGGTCATACATTGACGACTAACTGTAACCTATTGTCTAATTTTAAAACTTAAATCTGACTTCACTACCAATCAGTGACAAACTGCGACTGTTATTTTAGAATGCCACCAATGATTTCTGCATATAAATTCTTGCAACCTATCACTGAAGGCAAATTATCCCTTCCAATGATCCCAAGCTTGGTTGTAGTCAAACTTTTTGCATCATGACAGGACTCCAAACCAATTGACTGTATTTCTGTCTGGTTTCCCAATGCTGTACAGCACCAGAGAAACAGCAAGTAGCAATCTTAGGACCATCATAACTAACAAGACAATATGTGAAACTGTATATGGAGCTGTTCAGGAAGGAGGGAAATGTATGTTAACTTATGCGCAAAACGAAACCATGCTAAAAGGCAGGAAAAAGCAACATTTAGTTCCTATGCAAGTAGTCCTTGCTTACCAATGGCAATTAGTACAACATAATGTCACACTGAATTACAATGGCAGTTGTAGCATTCCTGTGGTCATCATTAGGCAAGTCCTGTGTGGTCATTAGGAATAATGTCACAGGATTGCTTTTTGGAACCTCCTGCCATCTTACCATTGTCTTTGCTTGTCAGAAGCTAATAGCCAAGGTTGCAATCACATAACCACAAGCCAGCTGCCAAGCACTCAAAACATGATCGTGTGACTGCAGGTATGTTGCAATAGCTGCAACTACAAGAACCAATTATAAATCTCCTCAATGTCATAGTTTGTTAAAAATGACTAACTGTATAACATCTTCCAATCTGAGAGAAAAGGAGTCTGAAGCCACAAGATTCCTAGACTCTGGAAATATTTTTTTTTAAAAATTCAACATTTAAAAAATAATAATTTTTATGTTTTAAGTGATCATAAATCCAAGATTTACTCCATGGCCTGCTATTGCCCTTTGTAAATACAGTAGTTAAGAATTATTTGAAACACTTAAAACTGGGCTGTTATCTTTTTGTGGACATTTGAAAAACAAAACTGAATTTTGATTCATTTACTTATCTAAAATTAAATATAACTAACATAATTACTCTCCAAAATTAAAAAAATCCTCTTCTGTCATATTGCAAGTTATAATTTGATAAAAACATTTGAGATCTCTAAGAACCATATTCAGAGCTTTTGTTAGGTACATGTAGTACTGGATTCTTAATTTATAGATCTCTGTTGTACAGACCTAGGAATGCATTTTTCCATATGACATTTTCTTTCATATTTATGTAGGAACTTTGCTTCATATTTTTTCTCTTAGACATGCAGTGACAAATTATAAATGTCAGGACTTTTCAGATTATTATTTGTAATATTATTCTGTTTTTTCCAACAATAGTTAAAGTGATCTGAATACATTACCTACTTTGTAACATATATTTTAAAAAACTGAAAAAATGAATACAATTTTCATTATTACGTTTGATTTAACTAGTGAATTATCTTAAAAACCATTAAGAGCGCAAATATGATTTCACTCCTTTCACTTTTGCTACCGTAGAAGCTTGGCTCCAGAACACAATTATTTTTCCACTACTAACAGTTGTAACAACTGTTTGAATGAAGTTAGGAAGGAAGTTTAAATCTAATCCTTTTCTCATGAGAAACTGACATTCTGGGATAATCCTACTTTGAAAGAGGGCAGGAAAACAGCAAAAAAACCTGTATTAATATTCTGGATCAGCTAACAATTAGACTATCTTTCAAAATAGTAACTATTGCAGATTGTGCTCCCATCAATAAATACAGGAGTCCTGTTCATCACAATCAGGAATTAAAGCAACATTGATATTATTATACAAATCATATTTAATGCAATCAGAATATTAATTACAAAGCTGTAATCAAGTATACTTACCTGTCCTTTGAATAAACCCTTTATTTAATCCTATTTAATGGGTTTAAGGGAATACAGGAAAGAGGATGCAATTTTAGCATCATCTAGACCAGTTTAATGTATGTCTTTGGAAGTTATCTATCTTGTATCAATTTGCACACTTGGATCATCTTTAAGG
Source organism: Oxyrhabdium leporinum (assembly GCA_032468155.1). NCBI lineage: Eukaryota > Metazoa > Chordata > Lepidosauria > Squamata > Cyclocoridae > Oxyrhabdium > Oxyrhabdium leporinum. Next base: position 156,767 of record JANHFL010002010.1, on the reverse strand, counting down.
AGTATAAACAACCTTTATATAGAAGACTTGACTTTATATTAATACATTTAATAAATCTATAATTCAATTGAAAAATGGCATTAAGCAGAATTTATATTTCCAAATAAAGAATGAGGTACAGTACAGTATATTAAGCTATTTACCACCTCAATACAGTGTTAAGTATTTAAGTTGACATAAATGAAACAGAAACAGTATTAATTCATTACAGAAAGGAATACTAATTCCTCAGCTTAAATGCCAGTCATTGATACCAATTATATAGATGATGTCCACAGTGACATCCTAAATAATTATTCAAAACTGCATCCTGAAACATTAACATTTTAAATGAATGATACATTTTCTAATTATTATCAATCGTTTAAACATTTTTATCAAGCCTGAATAGTTTGGTTTAACATTGTTAATACACATAGAAATACAAAGAATGATCAAGGATTTGCTAAATTTTACTATATTTATTTTTTTTCTTTTGCACATTAAAAAACCAGAAAACATGGTCCTTTACCACAAAATCAGCATTTCTTTCACACTTAAAATTCCAAATATATTTGAATATAGACCTCTAAATATTATTTAGTAAGATAAAATAGATAGAATTGTATCTGTAATGTTTTCTTAACTTACATAAAGTGTTGACTCACAATTTCCAATGGCATATGGCCTTGTACATTTATCTCACTGCATGTCATTGATAGTTTAATTATTAATGATGTCAGTGAAATGTTATCTACCTTGTGTACAAATGAAACTAATATGGGCTTTATCTGAAATCCATCACAGCCAATTAATATACTTATGCTTTAAAAGTCAATTCAATTTGAAGTTAAAAATAACTAGTGAAATCATTAAAGAAGAAATCTAGCAATTGCCAAGTGTAAAATGCAAGCACTATTTATAACAGGAGCAAAGCTCAAATTTGGTACATTTTTTTCTTGCCGTGCAATCAACAGGCTGAAGGAACACAATTCTGGAAATAAGTGGTGGCTACCTGTGTCTTGATATGTAAGTGATCAATCTGGTCTTGGGCTAGCTTCTAACTTTGATCTGGCTTCATTGCAACTTGCCATTGAGTTGAGGCATTAGGCTACGATGAAAATATGAGATGATACATCACAACATGCAGTCCTGAAAGGAAGCCTCCATAATGGGCTAAGGTGTGGAATGTCAAGGGCCAACCCATCATGAAGACTGGTATGGAAGCAAAATGTCACTATTTCTCTGGACATAATGTAAGCACTAATTATGTCCTCCTCCATCACCTCCAACTAAAGAAGCTCTTATTAACAAAGTGGTAGCACACCCATCCATAGACAACAGGGTTCTCACAATGTTAAGAAAATTGCATTAGCCCCAAATCCATTTCTCACAGGTCATGATGAGCATTTAGGTACTAAATATCAATGAACAAGTGCGGAGATTTCAGGATATAAGATATTCTTTTCTTGTCCTCCTAGATCTATAATCTCTCAAGTCTGGCAAAATACATAGATAATAATGGTAAGAACAGCATAATTAAAATCTAAGTGAAATAAAACCAAAGAAGTATCAAATTCGAATATACAAAAATCCAAATCACTGACATTAAAACGAAGGCAGTTTAATTCTAAGGTAACAGTAAATACAAAATAAATAACCACTTTGGAATAAAAGCAACAGAAAAACTAGAGCTTAGAAAACCTAATATATAATTAAATCAAGTAAAAATCAAGTGATATATAATAGCATTTACTACTGCTTTATTTATTTATGCGACATCAATTATGAAAATTGTCAGAGATTCCCAATATGTCTTATTTAAAAATCTAAAGTGCATTTGTATTGTGAAAAGGCATGTTTTTCCATGGTAAGTTTTTTATACATTTCAGGAATCATCCATTAGATGGCATTAGAAGTCAACTAGTGATTCAAAGGGCTTCAACCTACAGTTTAAAAAGTTTTTTTTTCTCCAGTTCCTCTAAATTACAGGACCATTCCTCTTAATATTGGGCAAAATCAAGTTAAAATTAATAAATATTCTTTTTGGAAAGAAAATATTTATTTATTTGCTTAAATCCCACTTCAATCAACAATATTTAGCTTTCTAACTTCTGCTACAAAGTAACAATTTTTATTAAAAAAGAAAAATCTCATTAGGAATCAACAAACTAATATATAATAATATAAACTTAAATTCATTTATATAACGTACAGCATTCACATCAATGCTTATCAGGGTATTCAAAATACAAATAAAATTATATAATGCAATGAAATGAAATGTTGAAAATAAATATTTATTGCTACTTAATCAGAGAACTCTAAATAATAGTTACATCTGCATTAAACCATATTAAAATGTTTGTTAAAATATGTTTAAATGTTTTAGATTATATACCACCCTACTAACTGATTTTATAAACCCCCATCCAGGCTGTTGGGTTTTTTCCAGTGCTGAAATTTTTGACAGTAGATTTGTGAAACTGTAATATTCAATACCTTCCAACATTTTACTCTAAAATATTTGGAAACAGTAAATATTTAGAATTTTTTGGAATTGTGACTGTATACTAGTAGAACAACATTTTTCAACAAAACAGAATTATTCTTGTCCTCTCAAACTTTCTGAATAGATTTGCATTGGCAAAGGATAAGAGAAAACGAGAAAATTCTGTTCAGTAATTTTGGAATCTATCCATCTTTATAAAACTACCTACTTTATAATAATCAGATACAGGTATAGTGTCTAACTTTAATCCGTAACTAATTTCAAAATAAATATTCAGGTTTAGCTAAGAAATATTAACTATATTTCTTATATAGCCCATAAACTCCACTGCACAATTTAATGACTTTGCTGGGGGGGGATCTTTAAAGATGTTACCTATATCAAAGGTGCTTGTCATGTTCTCTACCATCGTTCATACTCTCATATGCTCTATTTATAATCAGCAGAAATTCTACAAAGTAGATGAAAAGGGGGAGGAAAAATAAATTATTTCTTTGCTTCCAGTCCATACATTTTAATGATTATGTCCACAAACAATCCCCTTACGTATTATGAACCTTGATTCTATTGGCAAGGTATGATTAATTCAAAAAATCCATAATAAACACGTTTATTTTAGCATATGACACAGTAGTGGAATAGGGATGTGATGGCTCAGCAGTTATAGATGGTGAACTTGTCAGCAGGAAAGCTGAAACCTCAGGTTTGAGACCCAAGCACTGCACAATGGGGTGAGTTCCCATTCCTTGCCCCAGAACCCGCCCACCTAACAGTTTGAAAGCATGTAAATGTGAGTAGATAAATAGGTACCACTTTGTTGGAAAGGTAACAGCATTTCATGTGCCTCAGTGTGTAGTCATGTTGGCCAAGAAATGTTTTCAAATAACCCTAAAGTAATTCCAATTTTATGTCCTTGACAAATCAAATCTATCCTCTTTCTAACAGTAATAATTGTGAAGGACCAAAAAAACATACAATGTTTCCAGTATTGTAAAATAGACCTAGCGATCTTTAGACTAAAAATAAAATATGACTATGGACTGGGGATGAATAACTATGGTTTGACTGATTATTTTCTCTACTGTTAAATGTGCCAAAATTTATGGTAGTTTATTACTTACCACTAAAGCATTTACAGTATAAATAATTAAACAATAAACAATAAAATCTAAACATTAAGAAATAAAATGCTAACAAACCATTATTATAGTAGCATCAACAAGGATGACAAAGTTAGTCACTGTATGCTCTTGCATAAAATCTGAATGACAGTATGAAAGAGTTGACACTGCATTAATCAACAGACAGGAACAGAAAGGAATTTACTCCTTATTTTCTTTGTTTCAAAATTATCAGATAACTTTATATATGATACCCCTATTTTATTTATGTATTACTTAAATTTGTTATAGCCGTCCAAAGTATGACATAGAATCCATTATACTGAAAAACTTGGTATTTATTAACATATTTTAAATCTATTTCTACTTACTTTCATTTATATTTGAAAGGGGAAGAATAACTTCAGTCAAAACTGGGTTTGGACTATATCACATGATCTAGAATCCACACAGCTATATGATTAATTCTATTAATCAAACAAAGCTTAGTGGAGTTGAGTATCACAATAGACTGATAGTGGTTAAGATTAAAAGAAAAGGAGTGAAAAATGCCACTGAACAAACTAGTTCTTTTCCTGTAAAATATTTTAATAAAGAAATCATTTTAATTTATCAAATTCAAAATGTACTATATTTTTTTCTACAGAACAGCACACATTGAGAAAGAGGACTCTGCTGTTATATAAGTGATGAATAACTTTTCAACATCAAGAACCATAAATAGGTATTATGGAATATGATAGGACTTCATATAGAATAATAGAATAGGGAGAATATTCTACAAAGAAGGAGCTACAGCTGAAAAAGATTGTCTTCTAGTTCCCTCCAGTTGACACTCTTTGGCTGACAGGATCTGTAGCATGCCCAATCTGTTGGGTCAGATTGAATGGGTAGAAATGCTTGAAAAAAAGTGGTCCCTCAGGTATACCAGGCCCAAGCCATATAGGGCTTTGAAGGTAACAACCAGTATCTTAAATTGTACCTAAGAACATACCAGCAGCCAGTGCATCTCACAGAGTAATAGTGTTACATAGGCCTTGTAGCTGGCACCATCTATTTCTCATATAGACAAAATTTTCACCAATTGAAGTTTCTGAATGCTCTTTAAGGGTAGCCCTATAGAACATGTAATAGTAATATAAACAGGAATTTAAAAGGGCATGGTGGTGATGATCAGTGGTGAAACCTAAAATTTTTCACTACCGGTTCTGTGGGTGTGGCTTGGTGGGCATGGCTTGGTGATCATGTGACTGGGTGGGCATGGCCCAATAAATTACACAACCAAACTCACAAAATTACACAACTCACAAAAATACACAACCCCAACCCCATCAAGGTATGAAATTTAGCAAATATAATATCTCAGCTACATGTTTCAAAACATAAAGCTATAAATGTCACATAAAATTTGCTTGCAAGCATAAAGTTTGCTAGCAAGCAAACTCACAAA
>JANHFL010002010.1:106677-127783 GCA_032468155.1 Oxyrhabdium leporinum | reverse complement strand
TCAGCTTTAAATAAATAGTCCAGACTTTTCAAAGTTAATGCCCAACACAGCACTTATCCAGCTTAAACTCCAGCTTTTCTTGTTTTAATAAATTTCTGTCTTTTATGCCTTTATTTTTCCAGTGTGCCAAAATCGCAGCTAATTCAATAATTGTGGCTTTTACAAATTCTTTTGGGGTTTCAATGATAAAACATTCATTCTCACCCAGTTTCAAACACTGTTCACCTACTTTGCCCCAGCACAATCTTAGCTGTTCTGGTTGTTTCCGACTTCATGGCGGCCATTTTGGCTGCCTCTATTCCTCGTCTTCAGATGAGGGGAATTTTCCTAGTCAGGGAGTAGAGATGTGGCTCTCCTCGACCTGCCAGGCGCTCCCCTTTACTTCACCACCCTTACAGGGTGGCTATGGCTCCTTTTGGGAAGGAAAGCTCGGGGAAGGGCTTCAGAGCTTGCAGTCCTCGCTTCCGACGCCATCGGAAGTGCAACAGGAACCAACCTGATTAAATATGTAGTCCATATTTATCACTATATTATTAGGTTTTTGCTGAAAAATTAAAAACTCTTTGAATTGACCAAAGAACTTCTCTCAAAAAGTGACTCAAGCCTATCGTGTTTCTCATAAAACAAGACTGGGTCTTATTTTCTTTTGTCCCCCGAAAAAACGGCTAGGCCTTCTTTTCTAGGGGTGCCCTAATTTTCCCCCCACTCATGCCAAGCCCTCACCCCCCACCCTCCCAGGGCAGCCACATCCCTTCACTAACCTGCTTTCCAGGTCCGTTCTCCACTGCACGTGCAAGAAGTCTGTGGGACTACGGTAAAAAAAGCCCCACCGTAGTTCAGACTTTCCAACTTTCATGGAAAAATAAAAAGATCTTGCAAAGTTGGAGGGTAAAAAAAATACTCACAAGATCTTTTTTTTCCCCCATGAGAAGTAGTTAAGTCTGAACTACAGTGGGGGCTTTTTACCGTAGAACCACAGACTTCTTGCACGTGCAGCGGAGAACGGACCTGGAAAGCAGGTTAGTGAAGGGATGTGGCTGCCCTGGGGTGGGGGTGGGTGGGAGTGAGGGCTTGGCATGGGTGGGGGAAAAATTAGGGCACTTCTGTGGCTGCCATGCGGAAGCCGTGGCCGAAGCCGTGCCCAACAAAGAGGCCTGGAAAGACAGGTCGGTGCTGCAAATCAGCGGGACCCGCTACCAAATGGAGCGCAATCCACCCACATTGACCGAGGTGCAGCTCCCACGCTCTCTCATGGCTGGCTCCCCCGTGTGTCCTAGTCGAGTTCGACTCCGCCCGGGACTGCCTATTTCGTTGGTATTATGGTACGAGCAGAAGATCGAGCCGGCTGAGACGTTGTCGGCCGCCGCAAGCAACAGCTGGGTGGAAGCCCCGGCTGGCTCCAAGCGCGTCTTCATGCTGACCAACACGCAGATTGGATGCTGCCTGAAGCTCGTGTGCATCCGGCCAAACAGCGGCTGACTTGGTGGTTGTCCACCGTCACCATGGAATGGGCGGTGCTGCGTTGCATCCCAGCGGAGCCTAAGCTCAGCGTTTCCATCGTGTTGCAAGACAGTAAGACCCGGCATGTGCACCGAGACCAAATGGGGAGGGGGATTTTCATGCCTGTCATGTATTCCTCAGCACAGACTGAGGGAAGGATGGCAGGCAGGAAAGTCCCCTCTCCCCATTTTCCTCCCGTTCATCAAAAAGCCTCCATTCCGAAACTTCAGCATTCGGAATGGAGGCTTTTTGGTGAACGCTTCCCCAAGGGGCCGGTGGGCTGCAGCTCCAGCCGGACAGTTCCTCCCCACGCACCCACACCCACCCACCCCGGGCTTATTTTTAGGGTAGGGGCAATATTAGGCCCACCCCTCAAAAAGTAGGGTTGGACTTATTGGGGTGGGTCGTGTTTTCTGAGAAACACGGTAGCTATTAAAAATGGAAACAATATTCTTACAATATTACCCATCATGCTTCTATGGTACCTTTTGGAGCCAATAACATTAGGCAAAGCACAGAAAAGAAAATAGTAAGCCAAATAAATTAAAGGATGAGTTAGAAAAAAAAACCCCAGAATGTTTTTTTCCTATTTAATTTCAACAAACATTTCAAAGCACAACCAAGAAGAAAAAGAAAACAACAGACTTTGCAAGCCTTACCAACCCTCCTTGTTTGCATAATCATATAGCCAGCAGCATCCAAGGCAAACCGTGATAATGCTAATTACATACGTGCAGAACGTTATTATATAAATGCTGCCAATCTTGCAATCTGACATTCAGAAATTACAAGTAGCCCTCGATTTATGACCACAATTGGGACTTGCTTCATTTCTTGGCAACATATCCAACTCTTACTTCAGTGTAACAAAGTTGGTAATAATACACTCTTTTACTTAGCCATTTGTACTTCTTTTGAGAAACATTTATTCCTCATAACAGACCACATGCGGTCCACTTTCTCTTTCTCTGAGCAATTGCACCATCTTAAAATGCCTCTAGCTATTTTCTCCTCTTTAATCAATATTTTACCAAAGTATATACATTAATTCATCCATTTGTTCTAATTTTTCATTTTCAATTCACTGCATTTCCAGTGTCAAGCACAATTATTGGTGTTTGATATATTAATTTTCAGACCCACGTACCTCGTTACATCATACATTCTAACATTTCCTGGAGATCATTTAGTTTCTTGGCCAACAGATGGCATCACCTGCATACAAAGTACAGGCACATTCATATCCCAACCAACATACCACTAATATCACTGCAAGTATCCCATATGCTGTATATCCATAAATACCTTAAACAAGCAAAAGGACTTCATAAACCTTTGGTTTATTCCTGGCTCACTCCTGGGCTATTCACTACATTACATTTGACCATATTTTTTTCACAACTCCTGTAATGCATATAGCTCATACTGCATTTCAACATTCAACTCCATCTTTTTGCAAAACATTCCATAATTTAATAGGATGGAGATGTTTAACAGCTGAAATTTATATTTCTACTATGTAGCATTTCTTCCTTACCAGAAGTGATTCATCACAAACACATTACACTGCACCTAACAGTGTAGAACAGCGGTGTCACTCATGGCCCGCAGACCAGATGTGTCACACGCTGGCTACGCCTACCCCCGGTTTAGCGAAGGGGGGGAAAGTTGTGATACGTCACAAATTTGACATCCCTGGTATAGAACACTTCCTACATATCTACTACCAATGTGGCTCCAACATCATTCAATGAACAGGTTCAGGTTCCTGAAACCTGAATTTTTGCAGAGATTTTATCCACTTCAGGTAACCTTATAAAGGGTTTTGATTGCTTTTTTCATGGTGAACATAATAAGAGAAAAACCTCAAGTGGGACGCATAATGTTCACTCAGATCTGAATGACATGCTGTTAAGTAGCTCTCCTCCCTGCTCTTAAGTTACTGTTAGAATTACTGTTAGTTAGATTTGATAACTTTAAAGAAAGTTGGTCTCCCTCCTGTGCATTTCTTCCAATATGACAATACCCCTTGTAGTCCACAGGAGAGTAATTTCCTGATTCTTTTTTTTTATCTCAGCAATATTCCCTGTGATTATGCAGTAAAGATAAAGAATAAATGTAATGATTTAGATTGGATAAACAAATCTGCAATAAAATTTATGATGCTATGACACATGAATCAAATAAAAATATTCCAAAATGCAAAGCAATAAAAAGACAAAATGTCTATCTACTGACATGCTTAAGAAGGAAGAAAGCAAAATAGCAACAGATGAAAATTTGTTCATCTTAATGCTGGTTTCTAGAGAACAATAAAGAGAGACAAGGATTTATATTTAAAGAAGCAGTGCAAAGAAATTTTGAGATCACAATCAAATGGGAAGGATAAGGTATTTATTTAAAAATCAAGGATGGGCAGAAAAAATAAAGTAAAGCAAAGATTTAATGGAAAAAATATAAAACGATGGTACAAATATATGGAATAACTGCAGAGGTAATTCTTGGGTTACAATGGCAACTGGGACCAGAAATTGTAGCTAAGTGATACAGTCATAAAGCAGTGTGATGTGACCACATTGCTTAGCAACAACAGTCCCGGCAGTACTGGTTGCTGTCATAACTCTGGGACTGTGCAGATCATTAAACGGAAAGAGGCATGAGTCCCAGGCAAGCAGGCCAGTGGGTGTGAGCTATGGGAGGACTACCACCACAGGCAGGCACTAGGGAGCATCGATGGGGTTGCAAGTGGCACTCATAATTTGATTGTGTGAGCACAGGGGTGTGACAACAGCCAACTTTCAGACCAGTCATTAGGTCTCTTTTTTAAGCACCATAACTCTGAATGATCATTGAACAAATGGATGTAACCCTAGGACTACCTCCTCCAAAAAAATACCGGTAATTAAAAATTAAAAAATCCTTAAATAAATGATACATAAAGTTTGCTTAATGGAGTTGTCATATGCATTCTGGTAAGTGAAAATATTGCAACAAAAAAGGCTACAGGAGTTGATGAAATGTCAGCTGTTTAAAGCCTTGCAAGATAATGCATTGACCAGCCTTCTCCACAATATTCCAAGTGTGGCCTCATCAGTGTCAGCTATTCTGGATTTCATACTTACTAATAAGAGCATGGAAGGTGTAGAGTTCCTATGACCGTATCACAGTAGGATTCACCATAATGCAGGCAAGGGTAATTGAATAAAGATTACTGTTCTAGATTTAAGAGAGCTGAGATCAAGAAGTTTAAGAGAAAAAATAGGAAGATTTCTATGGAATATGCCAGAAAATAACCCAAAAAAAAGTTTTTTGGGGAGGAGCAAAAGGAAAGTAAGGTTGGCCCGCTAATGGGAGAAGCTGGCAAGATGACAGCCAGAAGGGAGGAAGCAGAATTGCTCGTTTCCTTTTATGCAGTTGTCTTTAATTTTAAAAGTCCAACCTGTGAAAAATAGCACTGTGGGAGACAGAAGAGGAATTCAGTTTAAGACAGTTAAGAAATTGGTTAGAGAATCCTGGACTGGATGGTTTATACCTCAGGATACTGAAGGGGCTGGTAGGTTCGTGACATGAATAGCTAACAGCTTTCATTATCCAGAAGGTGGAGGAGGGAACAAGTTGTCAGAACCTGTTCAATCTCCTACTGCAGAGTTAGTTTCCTAGTTGATATCAGAGTAGTTAAAGTCCCCCATTTCTATACTGGTTTTTCCTCAATGTATTTGATTTCCAAAAAGTTCATCTATTTCCTCTGCTTTGTTGTTGTGTGGTACACTCCTACAGCAAGGTCCTCTCCTCCTCCTGTTATATTCATCCACATATTTTCAAGGTGGCTTTCATTGCTGGCATCATGTATTTCTCTACAAGTGTAGTAATTCTTTGCATGTAATACAATTCCTACTCTTTTGATGGATCTATTTCTTTTGAACAAATTCTATCCTTCTAGTAATACAAAGTAGCAATTCTTAAACTTATATTTAAGAATCATCCATCTCCCTTGCAGAGAAACTCTGGGCAGTGTAAATAAAATACTGAAAGCATAAAACAGTATATGAAATTTAAAAGAGGTAAGGAATGTTAAAACTGATTAAAATATGATGAGAGGCCTTCAGGGCACTAACTAGCCCCACAGCAGCATCTTCTTCTATGTGTCCCAAGCAAGGCCTCAGAGCCATGTTTTTTCGACTTTCCTGATTATCCTACACAGTTGAAATTCTAAAAATGGTATTATGAATTTGGCATTATTATTATAACATGAAGAAACTGACACTTTAATAACATTTTTCATATGCTCTTTAAAAGCTCATAATTTCCCCTTTCAACAGCTGTTTTAAAGGAATGCAGCCTGATTATTAAACAGATCAGAAATCCACTTGAATTGGATTCATTGTTTATTTTATTCTGTTCCTCCAGTGACAAAAAGGTGCACATTCTTGGACGACTGAAGCATTTGGGCTGCCCGCTCAACACCTACCACAGCAGCCAACTTCTGGGCATCATATTTGGAGTAAAATGCAGTACAAGTCAAGGTAGCCTCTCCCTCCATGCCTGCTAATTTTACCATATTGCAGATGTCACTATAGAAATGTGGATAGGTTGGCAGTTCATAAAAAATAAGGTTCCTGATGCCCCTAATGGAATACCTGAATAAAAAACAACATAATTAATACAATTCCTCAAAAATATAAACAGTACTTTTTTCTAAAATTTAAAATAACTGCACCTTAAATTAAAAAGATCAGAGGTCACAATCCCAGAGCCAGCAATTTCAAAAAACACAAACTCTCCCTCCCTCATTCCTACCTAATGTATTGTTTACAATCCATTTTAGCATTAAGAAAGTTAAAGATACAACATTGAAAAATAGAATTACACTCTAAATATTGGCAGGATTGGGCAACCTGAACCCGGAAAACTGTGGAACTCTTGTCGTCTCCAGATAAATCCTGCTGCCAAAATACACTAAAATATTGCCAAGCTTTGGCTACATATTTCTTCATCTTTTTTCAAAATAAAAGCTAAATAACTATTGTAGGTCTCTACTAGGTTTCACTTTACCACTTTGCCATGAGATTCCCTAAACACATTCAAAATAGTCAAATTTGCCCCTGCTTTCTGCAGAGACGAAGCTACCGTTTTCTACAGTTCTGACAGCTATTGTTACCTCAACAAGTTTGGGGCCACATGGTCCTCATCTTTGCCATGTAATTTATTCCATGCCAGAACTGAGGTCTATATACTGTGAGTAACACAGGCTTATATCAACATCAGTTTCTTCTCTTCCATCCAAATCAATTGATATGCATAGCTTCCCCAACATTTCCTTAATTACCCATCCTCTGAGATCCAGCAAGAGAGTCATCTCTGGGTCCCATCCACAAGATAGTGCCTTCTAGCAGGACACAGGAGGAGGTGCTTTTCTGCCATGGAGCCCACTTTTTAGAATATCTCCCTCTCCCCATTGACCACAAGGCATTAAAAACTTGCCTTTACTATCAAGTCTGGGGTCCTAATAGTGTGGATGAGCCTGCTGCCTGCTTATACAGATTGTGCTATGTTTGATTATTCTCATCTGTTATTTTATGGTGTCTTATGTTATTTATGTTTTAATTATTGGTTGTTTTTATTTTGTTTTATTAGCTGCCTAGAGACATGCGTATGAAATGGATGATCGTATAAATATATTAAACAAAAAAATAAACTAAAACTTGCTATGCTATGTGGTCAAACAATAAGGTTTCATTTCCATTTAGGAAAGAAAACAATACTCAGCTGATCGTATATTTGTTACTAGAGAATTTAGGACTGAGAAATCCCCAGCGTTTAATTAGTCTCAAACATGCTGTCCACATGCTCTGCCATTTTCAGCAGACTGATTCAGAAAGTGACAAATATGTAGTATGTCACACCAATACTATAATCACAGAATAACCACTTTTCATCTTTATGATTCATAAATCTCCTTAGCAAGCTGACATCCATCTAATTTACAATGTTAGTTCAAGACATAAAAATGAATCACACATTGTATTTTTATCACTGGGCAATAATTTCTAGATTATATTTTGTTTAGCACTGAAAAGAAAAAAAAGGAAGATTTATATCTAAGAATATTAGCTTTTAATACATTCAGAATTGAAACTGACTGTAGAGCCTTTGGGAAGTTGTCTATTTTTTATAAAAAGCCATATAAATAAGATAATGAGAAATAATATGATAATTTATTTAAAGTAAGTATAACTACAATTTCCCACTTTCCTCTTATTCTGAAAGAATGGACACTATGTCAATCCAACTCACCTTTTATAAAAATGGAATCGCTCTGTGATAATTAGAAATTGTTTTTCTCCACTTAGGAATAAATGTCTTGCCCTGCAAATGCCAGATTTACTGGAATATTCACAAATGTGTGCAAAATTGAGTTCTTCCTTCTTGAAATAATTCCGAAGCCGCACATAATCAAAATAGGATGGAACGTAGATGAGTGTGTGTGTCATGATTGCATCCCGGTACTCAGGTAATACTTTGTCAATGAAAAAGTTAAACCTGGTCAAGAAATACAAATGATAAGCCATTTGGTTTCAAAATTTAACTTCCCAACTTCTTATTCATATGTAATTTTCAGAATTCTCAACTAGAAATACCAAAGCAAATCTCGATTTAACTGGAGGGCATCAGACTGGAGAAAAAACAGATCAAATATGGAACAAATGCCAAATATTTTAATCTCCATCTATTGTTATACATTAGGCCTCTCACTTTTCCTCAAATGCGGTGCCATATATTTTGTCAGCCAGGATCAGGAAATTAAAACTTCAAGAGGTAACTCGGCAGAAAAAATGCTCTGGTATGGGGGAATTCTGTTCAGTTTCCTCCCATTCCCCAAATTCCATCAGTTGGCATTCATTGTCCAGTATGCAAGCCCCATTCTCATGAGGTACTGAAGGCAGCGGGATCACGCTTGAGAATTTTTTAAATAGTTTTTTTTAAAAACTACTGTCAAATTTAAAACTCTCCCCACCCCAGTACCTGCTAACACCCTTACTCTTCAATATGTGAATGGCCTGTTTTTTTGTGTTAGAAATCGTTCTTCCTATAAAGGACAATTTATTATTATGTAGCCCAGCAGCATTCAATACAAGCAATCCTGACCTTTATATTATACAACACATAACAATTATATTTTAAAGTATCAATATTTTCTTGCACCTCCAGCAAATGTGTAGCTGCCATCCATAGCTCAGAACATTAAAGAAGTACATACCTCACATCTATTACAGAAACAGAGCTGTCAGCTTCTAGCTTCCGAAAAACATGAGGAAGCTGTACTACAACATGACTAATTGACCCCTTCAAGGGTACATTCCTTACAGCTGCCTGCAAGACACAATTGAAACTGTGAGATAAAAGTAACATTAGATTGGAGTGTTACATCCAAATATTCGGTCAAGAAAATAAGAAATGATTTGATAGACTAGAATAATCTAATTTAGAAACTGGCATCTAAAATGACTTGTTAGATCTCTTAGAAGCAAGCCAGCACGATATGGTAAAGGTGATAGCCAGTTATCTGGTATTAAGATTTAATACTGCTTATGAACATGGGAGTCTTTATTGAATTGCCATGAATATTACTAATTCTTTATAATTCTCTTTGTCAAATCTCTTTACAACCTTTTCAGTTTATAATGGTGAAGTATAGAATTCAAAAAACTGATCAATAATTATCTACTAGGTAGGAACTATAGGAGCCAATGACCATGAAGTAGGAAATACATAATCCTCAATAGTAGGCATGGCTTCAAATTTCATTACTTCTTCCTCCTAAGATAAGCGGAAAGAGATTTTCTTTGGAAACATTTCTATTTTGCTTGCAGTACTAAACTACTTGAAATATTATAGTAGTTAATGTTTTTTACATCCCTATTTAGCAGCTATTTTTTCACCGTGAGAAGATGACAAAACAAATAAGTTATGTTGCACAACATGTAAATGAAATTTATTGTTCTCAGAAGTGGTGACAGCAATCAATTTAGCTGGTGTTAAAAGAGTTCTGTTCAACTCAGGAAGAAATGATCTATTGTATATCAGGAAGAAACGATCTACTGTGTATCATCAATCAGCACGATGGCAAGTATCAGATGTAGGGAATAACGAAGAAAGTGGGCCATCACATATTTTATTCATATGTGTGATCTGTCTGAATGTATATGCATACCATTCTGTATACCATTATGAGATACAGAAATTCAATAGCAAGGCTCTTCCCGCTCTCCCACCGCGAGCTGTTGCCACCTGTCAGAACTGCTTTCCTCTCCAGATACTTTTGTTCTCCCCATTTGCCAAATTTAGGTGCAAAAGTGTAAATATGATTTACACTTGTAGAATAATTATTTGATCTCAAGGGCACTACTTGTGATTTTTATTATACACAAAGGTTTGTTTTATACAAGAAAGTTGGGATGTTGAACCAGAATATTTGTGCTAACACAGGATACATAAAACCTATGTACAATATATCTTTTATAAACAGTAAATCATAAATATCACAAAAGTCAGTATCAGTTTACCAACACAAGATAAGCAATTGACAGAAAGTTCAGATTGTTTGGAAACATTAAACCATGTGAAATACAATGCATACACGTCTCTGCAGTTTTCTTGGCAGGTTATCAGAGGTGATTTGCCATTGTTTTCTTCCTAAGCTGAGTGTGTGTGACTGGCTCAAAATCCCCCAACCGGCTTTGTCCCTATGGTGGGGTCCATTTCTAGCCTGGTGTCTTTTATCCACTACACCAAACAAGGTTTCAGAAAGTTTTATACTGGCTTGAACATTTTATTGCTACTTCCACTTTTAACAATACCTAATGGTTAGGAGAGCCCAATATATACTCTTCCAAACACTTCAATGGCTACTATTATATCAGTAAACTAACCTGCCCCCTGTAATTGAAGCAATGCTTATTGAAGATAGAACTGATCTGAGGATGATGGAGGGCACTGAAGAGAAGTGTCTGCCGATAATACTTGGACCAGTTATTCAGACTGAACATTCGTACTCGTGAAAAATCCACCCCATGAGATTCCAAAGGTAATAGATTCATGTGGTTAATCAGGTGCTGCAAGCAGAATAATGGTTAAAACATAGTAAGTAAGATACATAATAAGAGTGTATCATTGTATTTTAGTGTACAGAAAAAAGAAAACAAAGAACCTCTCCCAAAATCCATGTATTGCATGAAAGAGAAAAACAATCTGAATCGTTATTTGGTACATTAAACTAGATAAGCATACCAACTGCTTCGATTGTTTAGACTTCATCAACTACTGAAAAAAGTTTTCATTTTTTTCTCTCAGACTTCACTTAATCAACACTGAAGATGGCATCTAAAAGATTAAAGACATCTATTGCTACAAAATATGCTAGTGTCTCGGTGTCCATAGTAGTGTTTCTCAACCTTGGCAATTTTTAAAATATGTGGATTTCAACTTTCATAATTCCTCAGATAGCTAGAAACACTAGCATGATTTATGAAACAGAAACATGATTTATGTTTAATGCAGTTTTGGGAAGCGTAACAAAAAAATATTTTAGCTGGTGCTGTTGACCCTCAACCAATCTACAAAAAAAAAAAATCTAGAGTAAATAGGGAGAATAAAAAGCTTTTTGTATTTTGTCCACATTTCCTATGATTTTCAGCAGTATTGTGCAGATCTCCTCTCAGTCCCCCATGAAAGCACTCCCTATAATTTTCTAGCACAAAAGCTTTCAACAATGTTTATCATTAAGAATATATGCATTTTCAGAAAAACATTAAGGAACATTTCATTCAAATGAAAAACAGTTAAAGATCTAAAATCTAGCCTCTGTGTGAGACATTTCACATCTGGTTGTTATAGTTACACAGCATATTCTGGTTTTAAAAAAGTGAAAAGGGATTACCAAAACATGTTCCCAGTTTTGCATCAGGTAAATGTCAGCTTCATCAATTATAAGAATTTCTATTGAGGAGAGGAAATCATAGTCTCGCTTGTTCTCCCCTTCAGCTCCTATCACAGTTCTCAAGCCAAGGGGAGAGGCAATGATAATGTCCGAGGAGTAAAATGGGGCATACAACCGCATGCTCTTCTGAAGAACCGCAACACCTGCCCAGATGCAAGACACACATATCAGCCAGTCTCTGATTACATATTTAACCATAGGATTCTTGCTTACAATATCTCATAAGAGTCAAGGGAAATTTCTGCATTTTGTGATGGGCAAAAGGGACTCCAAAAGCTACCATAGGAACAGGCAATCTGAGGTCCTCTGAACATTCTGGAACAATTCCCATCTAATCTGGACAGAATGGCCTAATGAACTGAGGAAAGTATGTAAAATATCTGGAAGGTAGCAGGTTGTGAATTCAACCCTCAAGAAGCTACTGATTTATCCAATTAATCCTTTAGGAATTTTACAATGGATGAACCATCTTTAAGGCAAAATGTTAAAATGAAGGTTATAATGAAGCCCTTTTAAGAATGACACAAAACTGGATTCACAAAGATTACACCCTCAGAAAAATCCAACAAAAGAAAAAAACAAAAACTGGATGCAGTCAAACATTATTTTTAAACCATAATAAAAGCAGCTGGTGCACGCCAGTCATTCCGTCCTACTGTGAGGGTAGAGTAACTTAAGTTATTTGAATCTGAGATCAGAGACCAGCTTTCTAAAATCTTGTTCAAAATTACCTATGAATCCTGGCTTATGTATTAATTTCATTTTAACTGTAACTTCTATTACTGTACCCTACAAACAGAATACAAAGTAGAAACAATCTGTATGAGAAGAGTACAAACTATAAAATTGCAACCACAGCAGTATCAAAAGATATAAAAATATTAAACGTTACCTATCCTGAAATGGTCATCAATGTTTCCAGCAAAGGTGGCTTCATAATCTTCAGGCCTTTTCAAATTTGGCGGCTTTTCTTCTGGGTTGGAACCAAATTCCCCCTTAAATCGTTTTTTATTACTTACATCAATTTTCTTTTGACTTGCCGATTCAAGGAGGGCAATTAAAATATGGACTACACGTAAAGCAGATTCTCGGAAGGGGACCACCATCAACACCTTGTCAGGAAAATGCAAATTTAATTATTGTATTATTTAAGTGCATGACGTTTTCTTAACTTTGGGGGTGGGGGCAGTTAGGGAAAACTTTAGAAATTCTTATCTATCACTTTCATTTTTAAAAAGTTCTGTATTCTTATTTCGTGTGATCTGCAAGGACACTTCAGGTCTATTTAGTTGGCTGCACTTTCAGTTATCTGCAGTGGAGACTCTCATTTTAAGATATTGATAAAGGTATGGTTTACAGGTGATGAACGTATATTAAGGGGTTTTTTTTTCACCTTTGGTCTAGTGAGACCTTGATCCCTGAAAGCATCCTCATCCATTCCAGCTTCTTGGTCCCGTCGCTTGGCATTGTTGCCAAGCACCTGTGTATTAGCCTTCAAGATGTGGTTCAAGGCATGTAGGCAGTAGACATGCCTCACTTCTTCCCCATTTTTTAAAGCAGTCCTTCCAGGGTAAAACAAATCCTTGTATGAATTCATAATGCAGAACAGCTCTTGCTGCAGTGGGCTAAATAGCTGGCCTTTTGATTTTGTCTGAACAGAAAGCAATTGTCTGTTCACTTTTGGCCAAGTTGACTTTAATGGCTTGCAAAGATGAAGATGTTCCAGATCAACTTCTTTACTTGGATTAATCACTCCAAATTTCTCCAACTTGGAAGAATAAACTAATTGACCCAGTACTGGCCACTGACAGAAAAAAAAAGAAAAAAGAAAAAAAGTAAGGCAACAGAACTTCAGCTTAGCCTCTCCCGAATGATGAAATCCTAAACTGTATATGCAAAAGCACACTATTCAGGGTATCTACAGGGAGTGGTCCAAGACTTCAAGGGTGTCAGCACAGCATCTACAATCAAATATCCAAAGTTCTACAACACATGTAAAAATGGTGTTGTTTTTGACCCCCTCCCTTTAAGACACTTCTGAACCCATTCATCTCCTTGCAACCTCCTGCATGCCTCAAAAAATAGAGTACACAATCTGAGCCACAAGGCTGCAAAAGATATTCAAAATAAGATGCCACATTAGAACAATGTGGAAGAACAGGGACATTCACAAATAATAAGGGTAGTAATCATATCAGTTGTATTTAATATATTCTTCCCTCCATCCTGTCCCATCTATTTTTCTGGAAGCAGCTTCAGCAGCCACTCAAAGAGCAACTAGATTCTCCCCTGATTTTGAGAAGGCTCAAGGATACATTACCTCAACTTGGCTGGTCAATTTTGAGCACACAACACTTTTATCTATTTCTTCTTCTTCCAGCTCTTTATCCAGGTGACATTTAAATGGATCTGTGTCAAGAAATAAACATATGTTTCTGACTATTTCAGAAACTGAAATTAGGATTTAGTTTTCAAGCACTCAAAAGAAGGTATCAAGTGAAGAAGATGATTAGATGATTCTATCAATTATTCCAAACGTCAAATAGAAAATACAGTATATAGCTCAGGGTTTCATTATCCAACTAGGTAATGCTATCAGTGGGAGTGTGCGGTAAACACCCACACACAACACACTGGCAGGGTGAGCTATGTTTATGAACAGGGAGCAAACAAACCCTGAGCTTAAAGAAGTATTGAGTGGGATCCCTTGAACAGAAATCCTCAAATTAAAAGGGAACACAAGAGAGTTGGTAATTTCTCAAAATAAGATACTGAAGTATAATTATACACCATTCCAAACAGGAAAACAAAAGAACAAGTGACAGTTTAGCAAACCTTGTGGTTGTATATGAGATTTTCAATTGAGCTAAGAGTTAAAAGGATATGTAAAAAACAGATAATGGGGATAATCATCAAGTAGGTGATTGTGGGTAGAACCATCAGTTGAAGGGGAGGGGACTCACCAAGGTGAGTAGAGACATTCCAACTTAGAGCTGTTCAGGGGAGGAAATGTCTGAGAAAAATCTCTCAGGTTTATAACTGCTGTTTCTCAAGGGAAGGCAGAAAGTCTGGCAAGATTCTTGTAATGTAGATAATCAACAATAAAATATTTGTTTGGACCCCCTCATGAATGGTTCTGGTTACTTGTGCTAAATGGTGTCTTAGTAAATAGCTAATAAAAGAGAATGTTAGTAAATGTTTAAGCTCCAATTCATAAATTGCAGAATCCTGATTTTAAAAATACACAAGTCAATTTACAAATGGTCCTCCTTTGTGTGTTTTTTAAAAATCAAAGACAACTATGACATTACCATCTGTTACTTTTGCAGAAGGTGTTCTTTTTTTGACATCTGTAGTGGAATCACCACATTCTTCATCTATAAAATTGGTTTCCAGATTAAACTCAAGTTCAAGTTGGACATCTGTAACCTCTTCAGCAGCTTCACAGTGTAAATCCTGAAGAGCATCTGAATCTGTAGGTTCCTCTTCACTATTTTCCACTAGGGATGTTTCTTTATTTAGAACAAACAAAACGAAAAAGAAAAATAGGTCGCCTTTGTTCAAGAACCAATGTCCATGATTGGTTTGAGATCAACAACTTGAAGTTCGTTTTAGAAAGAAAGTGTAAACTTCCATTTAATCTTATATTATTAGTTGGGAGCCAATTACAATAAATTAATACAACACATTAATGTGAAGAATTCAGTGAAAATTCTTAAGTCTTTTCCTCTAAGAAAGTATCTCCCTCTTTGTTTTCTGCTTCTTTCCTTTAGATCAATGTTCATCATTGGAGAGATGAAAGATGAATTGAACTACATCTCCCAGTATTCCAAACATAGTAATTATTTCCCTAGGCTCTGGAAGATAAGAACTGTAGTCCAACACAAAGAACGAGGCTATACAGATTGCATTCAGAGTAACTAAAGTTATTAAGACTTGTCCATGGAGATTCTCAGTCAACCAGGTCATGATTGTCCCAAAAGGCAAAAACAAAAAAAGCAAAGCAAGTCCAGTTGCCTTTGAAAAAGCACCTTTGGGTTACCAGACATGGGGTGCAAAATCCAACTAATCACTGCATGGGATGAAAGAGTTTCTGTATGCCTTAATGCCATCGAATGGATTTTAAAGCCCTAACAACTAGAAATAAACAGTGATTGAATTTGCTTTATTGTTATTATTGTATATAGGGCTATCCAGTGATTATTAGATGGGAGTAACAAATACTAAGAACCTCTTTTTATCAACTAATAGTCATCCATTTTTGTACCACAGATTTCATAGTCCTATTATTACATATACTTCCTAAATAATTTACTCAGTTTCTCTCTTTCAAGCTATTTTAGTGATAGGCACAAATATTAAAAAGTAAACCTTATTGAAAATAGTGCAACTGAAGTATAAATATGCACTATATTGCAATGCTTGTCTTAAAATACTAATTTCAATTTTCAATCCTCCAATTGGAGTATTGATAGGAAGAAGCCAATTCTTGCCTGCCTATTGGAATTTCTTGGAAATAAGTGCCAATTAGTGAAATGAAGGAAAATGCCTTTTGTCTGATTTAATAAAGTTGATTTATTTGAAAACAATAACAATAGAAATCTAGGATACTTCATTGTTCCCTATTCCATGAATTTTCATATAATTAGCTGCAAGCAAACCAAAACTTTCCAGTTCCTGCAATATTTCATTTTTCTCTTAGAACACATGGATCTGCCCCCTCCGGGATGATTAAATAAATATGTTAAAATAGAAAGTGTTCTTATGCATCCATTTGGAATCCCTGAGAAACCACCATATATAACAAAACAAACCAAACAAGAATACCTGATTCTTGGTGAGGCACTTTTATTTTGTTGTTGTCATTCTCCGTTTCTTTCTCATCCACAAGCTCGTCACTGTCCACTTCTGTATCCTCTTGGTAACTATCTTCTGATTCATCTCCTTCATCCTCATTGTCTGAACAGACAGATGTTTTTAACGTGGCCAGTAGTTTGTGATACACTGGGATTTGTTCTGAATCACTTTCCGTATCATTTTCTGAGCTGGACTGCTCAGAATTTTCATTCTAATAATGGAAATGGAAAAAGTATTCCAGTACATACACTAGACAATATAAACACAAGACATTCTATGCAGGTTCATAGTATTAGTAGCTTATGCTAGAGATGGATAACCTATAGTGTTCCAGATGTTGATTAAATTCAGCTTTCAGCAGTGATACTTGCCAATCACCAATTATGAAAGATGCTGGGAAGCAATATCTGGCCTTTGCCAAGCAATTTAAAAACATTCTCTAGTACAGAGAATTTGCAGGTCAAATCAAAATCTTTTTCATTAACTATGATAATACTGAGCCTAGACCATTATGTACAAGCTCAACCCTCCCGAAGCAGCTGCCCTCAAATCTACTGCTTATTCCTGGAATCCTCAGACAATATGAGAATAATGGAACTGTTCTCCAAGAAGCCACTTAGACAAAAATAGGCAAATCTATTTGTAACTATTATTTTTAAATTGTCATAGGCAAGCTCTATAGTTAATAGTTCAGCATCTGTTTTCTGATGCCACAAAAACAGTTTTCTCCATTTAGTCAAAGGTATGTTCTGTGACGTTAAAATATAATTTTTTAAAATTGTTAAAATTTAAAATGATAAAAAATATAAACTTCACAGTGATACTGGAATCCCAGGATGTATAGCCCTGATTATAGCAAACGTTGCTGAGAAGGGAGTGGAAATGCCCTTTGAAATTTGCTACAGTACAATAAAAATACAAAACTGTAAAGTAAAATTGCAATTTACAATGCAAAAAAAAAAAAAGATTTTGCCATCTGGCATGAAGGCAACAAAAGCAAAGAAGGCACTGGGAACCTTTTACTTCGTTAATTGCAAATCTTATTTACAGAATTAGCCAAATAGTGTGCATTATAAGTTTCTTATTAATTTCATTCATTAGTAATATAATACAACAGGGAAATATGATAAAAGACAGCAATATTCCTACCAGTTCACAAATCTGAGCTGATTTTTCTTTCCCAGGAACCCTGAAAAGAAATAATTTAAATTACTTCCATTTCACTACCTGATAAACCTAAAAATATCACAGATCAGAATAACTGAAATAACTAAAAGAATGCATATTTTAGCAAATTAAGAAATTAATACAATTGAAATGCATAATGCTGTATTATATGGGTTTATCTTGTGACTGAACAATGGCCTTCAAAGTATGGGAGATCTTTTCTTTTTGCTGCTGATGTCTACTTATGGAATTCCACTTATAGAATTCTGTGATAAGTGATGTCCACTTATGGAATTCTACTATATGGTTCATTCAGATGCTGCTTGCTATGGAACAAAGATGACTACTACTAACCATTTGAAAAAGACATATTATCACTAGCTCATCCCTAGCTGTTGCTGAATCAATCTAAATTGGCTTTACATGTTCAGATATGAAAGTGACACAAAACTTCTCAAGCAGACGATTCAGTGAGAAGGAGCCTCAGAAAGACATGGTCAGAGTCAGTAACTTGCGGACTCCCAAGTGACCAGAACATTTGATGCCCCTTCCCTTCCCATCCAATTTATCATATTTGTATAGAATACGATTGTGACTCTGGGCAGTGTATAATACTTAAAACAACCCAATTCCTGGGCGTTGCACCTCAATGGTTATTTCATCTGTGTCAGTGAGCTTTATAAGTTTTATTTCCTGGCAAGAACTCTTGGAATTAAGACAAACAGAATGCTTCTAATACTTTCTCAAAACGTTAGAAATGCACAAACTGCCTAAACAAAATGATAGTGGAACTAATACCCTATAACAAAGAACCAATGCTTTGATCATATATTTTCAACAGCCTCTCTCCCCTTAGATCAATCTACTTCTGCAAAGGTGCACCACTACTTGCCAACCTTCTCAACTATCTTCAAGAGCACAAGCTGAGACTCTGGGAAATCAGGTTTATATGGTCAGGGTTATTTGGTTCCTTAGTAGCCTGCTACAGTCTGGTGATAAAGAGATAAGATTCAACTTCCAATGCAGTTGGTTTTGGGGCAGAGAAGGAGGGGGTGTATCTCCTCATTACTGGAGTGTGGTGGGTGGATGGTCTATGAAATTAAGGATATCTTGGCCTTCATTTCATAGAGTACTCAATTTTTCCCCCACTATAAATATCACAAACTTTATTTGGAGTATACTTGCAAGTATCATTCAACAATAAAAGGGATAGTTTATTGTTTTGTAAACATTAAATAAAGAGCCCAGGGCCCTTTAAGGTTATAAAATGTAGTTATGTTTTTCCTTAGCCTACACAATACACTGGCATTTTATGCCTATCTGAACTAAGCCATTCATGGGTCCACAGCTAGCAGAGATTTCTGCTGACAATGAGCCGCAGGAATATAAATACAAGAGGTAAAGAAGGCAATAAAGACAGACAATAAAACAGGGAAGGAAAGGTGTCCTCGTCCAGTCAGGTACCAAACGCCTTGCTACTCGGAAGAAACTCACGAAAGCCCTGCCTGCTTCTTTGACAGATGAGGATGCGGAACGGAGAAAGGGAAGGTATCTCAATTGGCACAAATAAAGACTCCGGAGAAACGATGCAATGGGCGCCGTCAGCTCGCGACTCAGAGGCAATTTTAGAACCCGGCTTACCGATCATAAAAAGGGTGCTCCTCCCCAAAATCCTTGAGATGCTTCTTCTGCTTCTTGCTTAGGTGGCTGATCAGCAGCTGGCGCTGCTGGCGAGCTTTCCTCTTCCCCATCTCTGCAAACTTCCTACTCCCGCTCCCACGTGTTTCCTTTTCTCGAGCCTTTTACGGCCCTAGCCAGGCAGTCACGTCCCCTTGCGACAGACTCCTCCCGAGATTTGGTTGCCATAGCGTAGAAGAACTCATGCTTGCTGGGGAATTCTGGGAATTGAAGTCCACGCGTTTTTAAAGTCGTTAAGGTTGAGAAGGACCGGCTCTCCTCCCACAACGACGACAATGGGCGGAGTTTCACTTCCAACAAGAATTGAGTTTTCTTTTCAAAATGCTGTCTTTTATTAAACCCTTTTAATAACCTGTAATATGCATTGTATATGCACACGTATGAAAAAGCATGTATAGGGTTGTAAGTTGATATCTGGTCCGACCCAACGGAGCTCTGGGACTAAAGTGAAAAAGCTGAATATTTCAGGCAATGCTGGCTATCTTATTACGAAGCTGTATATGTTCTACGTAGGCAGAGTATATTATTGATTGACAGATGTTTGTGAGGAATGAGCTTGTCCAAGAAGCTATCTAGAAGCTAATGCACTTTTGGAATAATGAGTGCTATCTTATATGAGGTCATGTGTGCTATTATGAGTGCTATTTTATATGATATTATTATGGCTGAAACATATGATGGCTGCAGGAAATGGTGTGTCAAGTGTAAGGAAGAGAAGGACTAGTGGTGACACGATAGTAGTTTTCCATATTTAAGAGGCTGTGACAAAGAAGAGGGGAATAACCTATTCTCCAAAGCACCTGAGGGCAAGATAAGTAGCAGATGGAACTTATCAAAGAGAGATCCAACCTAGAATTTCCTTGACAATTATAGCAATCAGTGGAACAGTTTGCCTTCAGAAATTGTGGGTGCTCCAACACTGGAGGTTTCTAAGAAGAGATTGCAGTGTCATTTGTCCGGGTCTCCTGTTTGGGCAGGGGTTGGACTAGAAGACCTCTAAGGTCCCTTCCAACTGTTATTCTGTATATTACAAACAAAAGAAAGTTAGCTAGAAGTGGACTTCAAAGGTAGTATAGGACAATGTTTTCCAGTCCTGCAAGTTGTTGAACAGCAATTTCCATAATTGTAATAGTATTGCATTGTAATAGTAAATACTAGGTGTCTTTGAATTATAATCGTATTCCAATGGTCTGAAGGGCAAAAGATCAGGCAGAACAATTAAGAGCCTTTAAATTCTAAAACAAATTAAGGATCCTTGTGGCATTCACCAGGTACCAGGGAAATAAGTGTCCTGCAGGGGGTAGTGCTCCTGGTAGATGACTAAGCCCCACCGTCTTTCTGGAATTGATGTTCTTGCAGAGACCAAGCACCATTTTGGAGTTTGGTTTGTAAGGTGAACTGCAAGAAAGGAAATTTGCTTTCTCCTCCCACTTGTTGGCATATCATTTCTTGTAGCGCATTGTCGTCTTTGGCAAGTATTGAGTGATTGGTTTTCTGTCATTTTTATTCTTTTGTATTTGTTTGCTGCCCATCGCTTAAACCTTATAGGATGGGAATTATTTTGCTGATAAATAGGTCCTTTAAACTGAGTATCTTTTTCTGATATTTTACCATATATTGTTTGTTTGTTGAACTGCCTTTATATTCTAATGCAATTAAAATCACAATTGGAGATTTACTATATAGAAAAAAATCCATGCTATATCTAATTTAAAAGTACAACTGATATATCATAAAACACATTAGCATACATCAAGAGCTAATTTTGAATTATACCCTACAAAAAGTTGAGTTTACCTAAATTTTTATTTTTTATTTTATTTTTACATTTATATACCGCCCCATTCCAAAGACTCGGGGCGGTTTACAGCTTATAAGCAATACTCT